>JAWZYT010000062.1:0-15000 GCA_034508575.1 Petrolisthes manimaculis
AGGAGAGAAGAGTTGTGGAAGGAGGAGGAGGAGGAGGAGGAGGAGGAGGAGGAAGTGGAGAATTCTATATGAGGGGTCAGAGGTGGAAGAGGTTGATGGTGGTGGTGGTGGAAGAGGAGAGAAATGGAGGACGAATAAAATGGTGTAGGAAGAGAATTTTTAGGAGTTGAAGATGATGGAAATGCAGGTTGATTAATAGAGTATAATAAATTATATGATAAAGTTTCGTGTCACATAATGTCATGGGGAAAGAAAGGAAAGGAAAATATATATCTCATTCAAGTAAGAATTAATTATCCTGAGTTTGTTATGATAAATAGGAGGACTGTAATTTATTTCTCTCTACCATAAATTAAGAAGAGAATACAGTGTTGGGAAATCTGGAGCAACTGCTGATTTCTCCAAACTATTCCAAGCAACAGGCCACCATTATTTTTGTTCATCTGATTTCGTTTCCTGACATACTCTGGTGAAATCAGGGCACTCCAATGTACCAAACTTATATACTGTACTCTTCCCTTAAAAGTCTTGTGTGTTCCTAAGAATCTATAATTATATCATTATTAACATTATTATTATTATTATTATTATTATTATTATTATTATTATTATTATTATTATTATTATTATTATTATTATTATTATTATTATTATTATTATTATTATTATTATTATTATTATTATTATTATTATTATTATTATTATTATTATTATTATTATTATTATTATTATTATTATTATTATTATTATCATTATCATTATCATTATCAGTAGTAGTAGTAGTAGTAGTAGTATCATTACTATTATTATTATTATTATTATTATTATTATCATTATTACCAACACATTTTCCATCACTTCCACATCTCATTTCCTTTTCTGTAGCTCCTTGTCCCATATACCAGCCATCTTTCCCCTCTGCTTTCCTTGGCCTGATACACCAAGACCTTAATTACTGTCACCTTTCCATCCCCTTGTCTCTCTCTCTCTCTCTCTCTCTCTCTCTCCCTCTCTTCCATCTTTGTATTCTCTCTGTTCATTCCTTACTCTTTTCCTTCTCTCAGTCCTCTATCTCTCTCTCTCTTTACTTTTTTTTGCCTCCCTCCTTCTCTCGGTCCTCTATCTATCTCTCTCTCTCTCTTGACTTTCTTCTTTACCTCCCTCCTTCTCTCAGTCCTCTCTCTCTCTCTCTTTACTTTTTTTTGCCTTCCCCTTTCTTTTTTCTTTACTTTCTCCATTATCTCCCATCTATCAATTCTCGCTTCCTTCCCTCCTTGCTCAATTTACTTTTGTTTTACTAATCCTCTCTTTTTATCTTCTTTCATTCTTTTTAACGTCGCTGATTATTTTTTTCTGTCTTTGTTCTCTACTCCGTTCCTTCTCTCATCCCCTATATGTATCTATTTATTTATATATGTGGATGTGGTATACCGTATATTATTGGTTCTAGTGTTGGTGATGATGATGGTAGTGGTAGTGGTAGTGGTAGTGGTAGTGGTGGTGTTGGATGGGAGAGATGGAGGGGTCTGGGTGGTGGTGATGTTAGTGATGATGGCGTGTGGTGGTGGTGGTCGTGTTGGTGGTGGTGTTGGTGGAGGGGTCTGGGTGGTGGTGATGTTAGTGATGATGGCGTGTGGTCGTGGTGGTGGTAGTCGTGGTAGTAGTGGTCGTGTTGGAGGTGAGAGATGGAAGGGTCTGAGTGTTGGTGGTCGTGGTGGTGGTCGTGGTCGTGTTGGTGGTGTTGGAAGGGTGAGATGGAAGGGTCTGTCTGGGTGGTGGTGTTTGGTGGAGTCATCTTACACACGCTGACAATATTGCTTCAGGCTCCTGTTTCTCCTCTGTTCTTCTCCCCCATCTATTCTTCCTTGATTTATCTTGCTACTGTCTCTTCCTTCCTTCCTTCCTTCCTTACTCTGTCTTTCTCTTATTTCCTGTTTCGTTTTATAACTTTCTTTTATTTATCATTTATTTATTTATGACTTTGTTCAATAAGTATTTTCACATTCATATTTTTTTTTTAATTCCATCTATTTTTTATTTTTTTATCTTTCTCACTTTTTCTCTTACATTTCTCTTTACTTTACTTTTTACTTTTTATTCTGGTTTCCATATTTCTGTTGCAATTCCCTTTTATACCTTTTTAACTGTTCCCCCTTTCCTTATTTCCACTGGTGCTTTACTGTCACCTATATTTTTTTTATATCAAGGAAGCAGAGAACGAGAGGCTAATAATCCACATCTTACCTTATCGTCACCTCTGAGATACAAAAAAAAAAAAAAACAGTGAAAAAGGTTCAAGATTATATACTGTCTCACTCAAAGATACTTAGACCCATTGAGTTTAAAGGAGAAAAGGTCCTGTTAGTTAATAAGTAGGATAGATGGATAGAGGTGGAGTATTGGAGAGTTGAGTAGTTGTGTGAAAGATTGAGATTACTACGGTAGTTAAACTCTTGCATTAGGATGTTGGACAGAAAGTTAGTGAGACAATGTATGTATAGTTTAACGAGTGTTATAATTATACTCTCCTGGGTGTGTATGTATGTTAGGTTTGTTGGTCTTACCAGCATTATACAAGTTAACTTTATCAGTTAACTTTATCAATGTTTTACATTTCATCATTGCATAATATAATCACCCTTTTGTGTTTATTTAGTGTGTGTGTGTGTCTGTTTGTGTGTGTGTCTGTTTGTGTCTGTGTCTCTTTGTGTGTGTGTCTATTTGTGTCTGTGTCTCTTTGTGTGTGTGTCTGTTTGTGTGTGTCCAGAGTAGTATGGGTTCTAGATTGAAGGTATAGGCAGCTGGAATACCTGTTAGTACTCCCGTGCACTGAGGGGATTAAGATATTTCCGGGTCAGATAACAGATGTGATATTGGATTCCTGTGAGGGAACGACGGGGCCTCACACTGGGATATTGAACTGGATAGGGCCGGGGCAGCGGGGGAAAGGCAAGGAGAGTTGAGGGTGTGTGGGAGTAGGTGAGAGGCTTGAGGGGGGACTGGGGGGGTGCGGGAGTAGGGGGACAGGAGAGAAAAAGTGATACATAGATACACAGTACACACACACACACACACACACACACATACACACACACACACACACACACACACACACACACACACACACACACACACACACACACACACACACAAACACACACACACACACACACATGAAAGATAATTAATTAATGATCTTGGTGATTGTTATGTATGTCTCTGTAATTAATACTGTCTAGGGTGACTTTATTACCATCACAGTTTTCGCTTGGGCCTTCTACGGAGTTATGGGGTAGATATAATTAACCAGCGGAGAGAGTTGGGTAAAATAGATAGATAGATAGATAGATAGATAGATAGAGTGATAGATAGATAGATAGAGTGATAGAGTGATAGATAGATAGATAGATAGATAGATAGATAGATAGATAGATAGATAGATAGATAGAGTGATAGATAGATAGATAGATAGATAGATAGATAGATAGATAGATAGATAGATGGATGGATGGATGAATGGATGGATGGATGGATGGATGGATAGATATTGTTAGGCTGCGTAAGGTTAAAGCGAGGAGGACTCAGAAATGCGTAAAGTATGAATCAGTGAACATTTTCCACCAACATAGCAATATCGGGCAATATATTGAAACACACGGACTGGTGAAATGTGGGTGGCTCAGACCGTAGAATTTTACTTAGTCTGATATCGTAAATCTACAGTATATTTCAAAATTAATCAACTTAAATATTAGAGCAAAAATACATTTAATAGTTCACAACGCTATAATATATATAGTAATAATATAGTAATAATATAGAGTAATATATGATAATGAGGTCTGATATTCATGCATCCAACACAACACTAGGATTTTAAGCAGGTCACGTCCACATTCATGGCTGTGTGTCAAAGTCTACATTCCGTTGTTAATATCGTGGATTAGGCGACCTACAGCCTGACCAAACCTGAGAGTAAGCCATGCAGGGGTGGCTTTAAACTTTACTGTGTTTTGTGTGTGTGTGTGTGTGTGTTTCGTCGGTGTTTGTACCGTTTAAGAGTTAGTTTTGCGTTTCTATTTGTGTTGGGAAGTTTTGGTGCGTTTGTATGTATGCTTTCACTCGTGTATATATAACATATGTTTGTTACTGTGCCTATGTGTGTGACTGAGTATTATATATGTGAGTATTAATATGTGAATGAGTATTATATAATATTATGTGAGTATTAATATGTGAATGAGTATTATATATGTGAGTATTAATATGTGAATGAGTATTATATATGAGTACATGGGTTACCTCTGTAGTGGAAAACTTGCCACTGAATAAAATGCTATCTATGTTATTCTATATTATACCAAAAACGACAGAACGTTATGTGTGTGTATATATATAAAATAATGCCATCTGCACACACATATCTTAGGTATACTGTAGATTACGACTATTGTGCGTATGGAGAACACTGCCGACTGGTAAAAGTTTGATTATTAGAGTAACATGTGTGTATGTGCGTCTTTTTTTTCTGGGCGTGTTTGTATATAGAAAACCATCCATTAGACTCTGTGTGTGTGTGTGTGTGTGTGTGTGTGTGTGTGTGTGTGTGTGTGTGTGTGTGTGTGTGTGTGTGTGTGTGTGTGTGTGTGTGTGTGTGTGTGTGTGTGTGTGTGTGTGTGTGTGTGTGTGTGTGTGTATTATGACTCCATGCATGTGTACCTGTCAATGCCACGTATGCTTTTTGTTGGTACAGGAATTGGATTGACTTCTGCCTAACACGTGTACTTTCTCACGGGGATTGATTGCACAGTTTCCCCTTTACACAACACAACACAACCTGCCCTCCCTCGCTTTGGAAGGCTAGGCTACTCTCTCTCATCCTCTGTGTACGTATATTTTTCTCATTCCATCTGTCTCCTTCTGTGTGTGTGTGTGTGTGTGTGTGTCTCTATAGATAGACAGTTAGATAGATAAATTAATAGATACATGCAGATAGAGATAGGGAGAGAGACAAGATAGATAGATAGAGAGAGAGAGAGAGAAAGAGAGTGAGAGCACATTTCCTCATATGGCCACGGACGAATCTTAGTGAGTGAAGGCGTTACAAAATTATTATCAGTAATTGGCCATTAAGGGTATACATAGAACACACCTAAATCTGTGTCTAGGATAAAATAGTGAGTGCCATAATAATTAATGATTTGTTTGGCACTAATCGATATAGGGTCTTTGGAGCGCCATAATCGCCAGTAAATGTCTTGCTATATATTACTCCTGATCCTGTTAATGACTTTCCCATGACCTCAGGTGAGTCCATGTATCATCCCACCTGACGGAAACCTGCCATTGGCCACTGCTGTGAAATCATATTAAATGAAGCAAGACGTGAAGTTCAAGTTGGTATGTGATGGGACAATAGGTGAACTTGCATCACCTCACTACTGATACTGTTTAGTGGCACAGTTTAATGAAATATGTAGAGCTCCTTCTGCTGCATGCATCATTGGCCCATTAACGTCCATGGTGCAAGAAAACAGGTGTGCTTTATTTACGTTGCTATACATCACCATAGAGACCAACACGCATCAGGTGAAGGTGTTTATATGACCTTTAGGTGTGTTGCGTGACGAGGAGTGAACGTTCAATAAAAAGTGTGGCAGAAGTGTGTATAGATTTGTGGCAGAAGTGTGTATAGATTTGTGTTTCATGCTTGGGTATGCATGTTTACTGTATGTGAGTGTATAATTTGTATGTGTGTGTGTGTGTGTTGAGTGTATGAACTTCCTCCATAGATTCCATACCAAAGCTTTCCTAGTGAGTCCACCTTCACTAATGATTTATCGAGCGGCAGACAAGGTGTTCTCCTCACTCACTCACTCACTCACTCGCTTCATACTGCTACATAACACACTCGGTACAAATATAAACATTATACAAACCCATTATACACATTATTCACAGAGTACAAGCACAAACTTACATTTGGCACAATACATAGATATTACTTTACTTGTACAGTCATTACTACACATGTATCATTACCGGTAAAGCACTTGTTTTATTTCGTTTCTTGAGCTCATAATCCAGAGTCGTGAATGTAACACCAGCGCAGTGCATACATGTTATTGGGCTTATCCGAACTAGAGACCCTATATATATAGGGTCTCTAATCCGAACGGGCTCACTGTCATCTCGCTACCGGCCACTGGAAGCCAAAAAACAAATGAATTTATATATGATCAACCAAGCATGATGTAAGAACTGAATTTAATTATATGATCAATGAAGCATGATGTAAGAACTGAATTTAATTATATGATCAATGAAGCATGATGTAAGAACTGCTGTGTGTTTGAAGTGAAGTGATAATTACTAACCTTGACTGAGTGATGTGTGAATCTTATCATTACTTAGGCATTGTTAGTTTATCTCTACCATATCGACAGTAGGTAGGTGTTTGCCATGAGTTATATATAGAAGAGAAATCTATAATCTAACAAGCTGACGATGGTAAACAATAATTATTTGACTGTATGTGTCGATGGTATGTGTGTGTTTTTCTGTGTGTGCGAGCGCTTGTATTACCACCTGTGTGTGTGTGTGTGTGTGTGTGTGTGTGTGTGTGTGTGTGTGTGTGTGTGTGTGTAATAATAATAATAATAATAAATAATCTCTCTCACTCTCTCTCTATCTCTCTCTCTATCTCTATCTCTATCTCTATCTCTCTCTATCTCTATCTCTATCTCTATCTCTATCTCTATCTCTATCTCTATCTCTATCTCTATCTCTATCTCTATCTCTATCTCTATCTCTCTATCTCTATCTCTATCTATCTATCTATCTATCTATCTATCTCTATCTCTATCTCTATCTCAAACCCTTATCTTCCCTTTCCTCTCTATCTTTCCATTTCTCCCTCGTGTCCTGGCGCCTCTCCTCCTCCTCCTCCTCCTCCTCTCCTCTCCTCATCTTGTGTCCTTGTCTGTGGCTCTCTGCTCCGTCTTTCAAGTGACCCCCTTTTTACTCCCTCCTTCCTTTGGTGTGTGTCCCTTTTATATTCTCTCATCATCCCTCCATTCCAACCCCTCCTCCACCTTCTCCTCCTTCTCCTCCTTTCTCCTCCTTTCTCCAACTTTCCTTCTTTCTTTTACCCACGTGCCAGTGAGAGTAATCTGATGAGGATAAACGTTCTTTTAATATATAGCGTTTACAGTATATTGAATTGACATGGGTTTATATGCATGTGCTCAACGTAATGGATTAATATGAACCTTTTGAAGTAAATAAATAGGAGGAAATAAAATATAATAAGAGAAGGCAAGAGCACTTATTCAATCTACTATTCCATATTCTCTCCTCACTATCCTTCTTATCACCTTAATCATCATGAGCAATCAAATATAGTGAAAGCACAAGACATGAAAAGATATGATGTGATATTTTGGCAAGACTACTTATTACTCTGATAAAATAAAATCATACGTGATTAATTTTTTAGGTCAGATCTTCTTCCCACTCCAGGGTCAATGAACCAACCAACCAACCAACCAATCAACCAACCAACACAACCAACCACCACCAGTGTTCAAGAAATTATATTATTTTCATGTACCCATAATATTATTATTAGAGTCACTCTCCCTATCCCAACTCCTCTTTCCATCACACTCCACACAGAAGTGGAGCCAACTGTGCGTTATTCTCTGAGAAATCCGCCCCCGCCCCCATCACTCCCCTCCTTAACCCCCCAGGTCCCCCCCTAACCACCACCACCACCACCACCCTCCTCCCTGGCACCACCTGAGTTTGTTTACATGTGACGTCACTCACATAATGGCGACCACCCGGGCTCGTCTGAAGGTCTCAGTCGTCTTGGCACTTCAGTTGCCTGCCGGGTTTTGACGTTGCCGGTGTTGTCAGTGGCTGCCCTGTTGTGTGTGTGTGTGTTTGAGAGAGAGAGAGAGAGAGAGAGAGAGAGAGAGAGAGAGAGAGAGAGAGAGAGAGAGAGAGAGAGAGAGAGAGAGAGAGAGAGAGAGAGAGAGTTGTGTTTGTGTGTGTGTATGTGTGTCTAACGTTGCTTCATTTACTTTTGCTGTGATATTTATTTTTCATTACATGTTTGTGCATCTTTGTTTAGTGTCTATATATGTATGTGTGTGTGTGTGTGTGTGTGTATGTGTGTGTGTGTATGTGTGTGTGTGTGTATGAGATGGATGCAAACGTTAGACTCTCTTGATTTCTCTTCCCAAATCTTAAAGAGCTTTTCGTTGCCAGGACTTTGTGTAGAAGCTCTGCAACTTAATTTGGCTTTGTGTCCAGTCTTTCTGATGAAAAAGAAAATATCCCGTATATATATAATCGTATCCAGTGAAAAGAATATGAAATGAGCATCTTAAGTGTGTTAAAATATGATTGAAGATATGATGAGAGAATTAAGATAAGTGTTTTAAGAAAGCATATTTGTTATTACTTGGAAATACTTAGCATGTATCTAGATATGATTCCTTTTTTAAGATATGAAACAAACATCAAGTACAATGCTTATGTTGAAAGTCCTCCCAAAGACAGAAACCAATCTTTTTATCGATGGTGATAGATTAAATGAGAATACAACAGAAAAAAATGAAGTGTGATCTGTTAGTGTGAAACTGAACCAATTTCTTGCCTAACAACACAATATTCTGCGTTTGCAAAGTAATGTGTACGTGACGCTCCTCAAATGTGCACGAAACTTTAATGAGGGGATTCCACGGGATGTGTGACTGTTACCACGACTAATAACTATGGCGGCCTCTCGTGGTTGGTTGGGACAAGGAGGAAGTGAACATGTTTCCCTTTTACACATTCTGAGATCATGAGATACTGATAAACCAGAGGAGCAAGGCAATGGTAAGTGTATAGAGCTTTATTCACTATTAAGTTTGTCACTTATTTTAATTTTTTGGTGTTTTGACTCTGAATTAGAATATATCGCCTTTTACAATTTTCTAACCAAACGCCTCCAGTTTTTTCTCACTAGTTAATAGGTATTCGGGAGTAACAGTTTAAGAATTAAGGATTAAACCTCTAAGATATCTACAAATATGTGATGACCTGAGGTATCCTTGCTAATTTTGACCTTCATTCAAGATTAATAACTCCAAGTGTACAGACAGCTTGTAGGAAAGTGATTCCACATGTTTTATTCAAATGTTCAATGAAAAGAAAAATTTATGTACTTTAACAGGAGTTTATAAAAATTTACTCATTTCAAATATAATAAAATTTAATGACCATTGTGGAAATAAATTAGATACGTTTGATACAGCATTAGACTCATTATAAGAAAGTTTAATTATGTCATTCACTGTGTAAATGATCTTGTTGGAACTGATGTGCAGGTGATTTAATAGTACAGGTGTGACGGCAAAGTCTACAGGTGCTGTCAGATATCTCATTAATGAAAACTCTTAAGGGGGTGTTGGAGTAGGGGACAGGCTTGGGAGGGACAGAGGGGGTGCGGGAATAGGGGAACAGGCTTGGGGTGGGTAGAAAGCCTGTCCCCCTATTTCCTCACACCCCTAACTCCCCAAAACTCCCTCAAGCCTGTTCCCCTACTCCTGCACCCCCCATCCCCGCCCCCTAGCCTGTCCCCCTATTCCCATACTCCCTTACTTGGCCTTGACCCGCCGTGTGTTTGCCTCTCGTGTGGAAGGAAGGGGACTTAAATGAGTATTGCTAATGTCAAAAACTGTGGGTGGTACTTTAAAATATCTTCTTCGGCAAAATTCGCTTTACAAAATAATAGGAACTGAACTAAGAAGAGAACTTTTCCTCGAAGAAGTAATGACTTTTCTTAGTTCATGTTTACACACAGTGGAAGAGTTTTGCCTTTTGTATAGTCTAGCCTAACTTCAGTTCACTTAGCATTTTCGTGATCCAAGAATTCATGGTGCAGGGATTGTGTTTAGTGAAATGTTTGTTACAAGCCATACATCAATACTAGTTATGTCAAGTATTCCGACACACAAAAAGGGGCCACGTAAAAGTTAGTGTAGGTACAGCCACAATCAAATATCCACCGACACTTTCCTTACATCGTAGTAAATATCTTGGTAATAAAAAAATAACACGTGTATAATTTTGCAGCACCTCATAATAATAATAAGTATGGGGGTTGAGTTGACGTAAGGTGTTGTGTGAATATATTTTGATATGACACTGATTTATTGGCACGCGATGGAAGGAAAGTGATGGTGGTTATTTGATTGTGGCTGTACAGTATCCGGGGAAAAAACAATTACAGTAATGTACAATTCGATTAGAGTTTAGTTGGATCTGTAGCTCTTTCTTTATGTCGTTGTATATAGAGGCATTGTTTTAATCTTTTCCTTTTGCTGTTTATATATTGAAGCTTTATCACAACAGTTACAAATATTGTTATATATCAATATTGTATCCATATGTACAGTTGCCAAAACAGGTATTGCAACAACTATTGATACAACATTAAATATATTAATGTCCATAGTTGTTTGTAGGGATTATAAGTATGTATTACAGAAGGATAATTATGTATACTTCCTTCTGTTATACATGCTTATAGTCCCTACAAATAGTTGTGGATATGACTAGGGTTAAAGTTCTATCAAGATTTGTCGCAATACCTTTTTTGGCAACTGTACATACCTAAAGTGTATTATACCGTAACTACTAAATATTACACAGGTGTTAGTTGCAGCTGCACTAAAGGACAATTAACCTTCAAACATATGTGTCACTCATAAGTATAGTAAAGGTTGACTCTCTCTCTCTCTCTCTCTCTCTCTCTCTCTCTCTCTCTCTCTCTCTCTCTCTCTCTCTCTCTCTCTCTCTCTCTCTCTCTCTCTCTCTCTCTCTCTCTCTCTCTCTCTCTCTCTCTCTCTCTCTCTCTCTCTCTCTATTGGATGTGTGTCAGCCTTAATGATAGCAGCCAAGGTCGACCCCCTCACTGTAAACTAACTAGGTATATGTGGGTCAAGTGTGATGTATATATGTTATCGCCTCACGTCAATCGTTTTCAGTTTCAGATTACCGATTGACTTGTAGAATTCACACTTTTTGACTCTGATCCATACTACACTATCGTTGTTTTGACTCAATGATGTGTGTGTGTGTGTGTGTGTGTGTGTGTGTGTGTGTGTGTGTGTGTGTGTGTGTGTGTGTGTGTGTGTGTGTGTGTGTGTGTGTGTGCGTGCATAAATGTCCTTTAGCCTATGTCACATGAAATAATATATAACTTGATATTAATAAGTCTTATACTGTATTTCAGTTTACATTAAAACATCATTGGTCATTTTTTGTTATATTAAAATTTCCTACCATCTCAAACACTCAGGACTGGAACACCTTATTGATGTTGTGTGTCCAATACCAGACATAAGAAACAGACAGGATAAAGAAAGAGAGAGAGAGAGAGAGAGAGAGAGAGAGAGAGAGAGAGAGAGAGAGAGAGAGAGAGAGAGAGAGAGAGAGAGAGAGAGAGAGAGAGAGAATGAATTATGACTGCAATGAATCAGGAAGTTTTCAAAGCAACTCTATGTTTACAAGTACAGTCTCAGTCAATATTATTCATCCACACGTGAATGACTCATATAAACATTTTGCAGCTGTTCCCAGTTCATTGATTGTGAAACTTTCCCATTATATAGGTTAAACAGTATCTTATAATTATCTGCATACAGCTACTCTTATTCAAAACAACAATATCGTATAAGAACGTGAATACATTACTATTAACCATTTCTCTGAGTTACCATATGTGCACTGAAACTATTGACAACGACTGTACATACATACCAGTACATAGACACATACAACACACATACACACACACACACACACACACACACACACACACACACACACACACACACACACACACACACACATATTTACTGTCACACATAAATCAGTGAAACTAAAAAATGGAGTATGTCTGGCAGCACAGTGGAATAATGAATGGAGGTGACAGTGCCAACCACACACACACCCATGTACCTTATATTCACCTCACGAGTTTCTCACTGGCTTCAACCTTATTCCTTCCTCTCACTTACTTACTGCACGTGGTCTACATCTATCTATCTATTTATTGGTCCTCGCTTCTCGTTCATTTCTTCACTCCTCCAGTTCACTCACTTCTTATTTTGAACATTTTCTGCACTCCACGTGGTCTAACCTTTCTTTATCTTCACACATCAATTGGTTCTCGTTTCTCGTCCCGTTGTTCACTCTTCTACATTGTTTCTCAGTATTATATATATTTCACTTTTCACTTCCCCACGCCTCACTTCCTGTGCCTCATAAATTTTAGCCCGAATTCTTTGTCTACATTCCGTACGTTGCTTGTGTGTGTGTGTGTGTGTGTGTGTGTGTGGTGTGTGTGTGTGTGTGTGTGTGTGTGTGTGTGTGTGTGTGTGTGTGTGTGTGTGTGTGTGTGTGTGTGTGTGTGTGTGAATGTGTGTGTATGTATGTGAATAAAATATGAAAATTGGTAAAATATGTTGACAATATGATACTACTAAAAATAATAATCCTCAGAAGAAGAACTCTTATCCAAACGTATACATTCACCAACACCAAAGGAAGAAAGTCTGCGTACATTGCCAACCCAAATCCACCTAAATATAACCCTAAGCAGACATACATACATACATCATACTGGGTGTCTTCCCTTCAAAATGTAAGAAGTTATGGGGGTTGTAAATTTATCATCCAGCCAACATTTTCATATACCTATACTCCCTTTCCCACATAGTGCCACCACCATAGTGAAAATGTGCTACGTTAGCTTTCTTTCCCCTGCAAAATAGATTCTGCTGGGGAACCACCAACTTGACACGCTCACCCGACCTGTGACTTATTACTCTTCTCCCCAAACCATCAGTCTCTTGGGTCTTGAAACCTTCCTGTATTTAGTGAACAAAGTGACACACGGCTGAGGAGAGTGTGTCATTTATTAAGAAAGTGGATTGGAGATATTGAAATGGGAAAATATATAATAGGTGATGATATGTTTGGGAGAAAAATTATGAACTATGATAACAGGGAGGAAAATATGGAAGAAGAGAATATAGGATGTTTTGTAGATAGAAAAATATTTAGAAGGTTTATTAATATAGATCATAATAGTGCTCTCAGACACATAGAGGCCTTTGACTATGTGATACAAAGTCGCTACTCCATCCACATTACCACAGTTATTTTCCTTAATTAATTAATGATAGATTATATTATCTCGTTGTCAAAATGGAAGGTTATACTGATTCCTCCACATTATGCCACGAAACAAATCACCTCGATGTTACTAAAAGACGATCATCTATTTCATGGCATTGTCTGGAGGAATCACATGCACACTTTCCACTTTATACCAACAAGAGAATCTCATCTTAAATATTAAAAAAAAAAAAAAAACGAGTGTATAGAGACCGTGGCAGGATTAAAACCATTCAGGATTAACACTGAATCTATGAAGTTGATTTGTTCATATGATTTAATTAAAGAGGTTATAGGTCCTGCTCACATGGTACTTTTTGTTATATCTCCTACCTTTAATGTTGCATCCCCTCTTAGTTGTATAGTACCTTTATAACCCCACGTGTTTCTGTCATTACTCATCTCCACCTCATCTCCACCTCATCTCCACCTCATCTCCACCTCATCTCCACCTCATCTCCACCTCATCTCCACCTCATCTCCACCTCATCTCCACCTCATCTCCACCTCATCTCCATCTCATCTCCACCTCATCACTCATCTCCACCTCATTTCTACCTCATCTCCACCTCATCTCCACCTCATCTCCACCTCATCTCCACCTCATCTCTACCTCATCTCCACCTCATCTCCACCACCATCTCTACCTCATCTCCACCTCATCACTCATCTCCACCTCATTACCTCTTGTTTTCCCTCTTTCTCTTGCTGTCATTCTTCTTTTTGTCTATTCCTCTGCTGTTTATCCCTCACCCTCTGATGTCTTTTCCTCACCTCTTCCTCCTTCCTCTCCTTTCCCCCATATCTTTTCTTCATTCTTCTCCTTTTCCTCACCTCTTCTTCCCTCTCCTCCTCTCCCCTCTGCTCCTCTCCCTTCTTCTCCTCTCCCTTCACCTCTTCTTTCCTCTTCATTTCCCCCACCTCTTCCTCCTTCCTCTCCTTTTCTCCTCTCTCCTATTCCTCTCTTCTCCTCTCCTCTCTCTCCATCTCCTCATTCTCCATCCACTTTCCCCATCTCTTTCTTCCTATCTTTACTCCTCTTCCTTCCCCTTACCCTTCAACCTTTCCTCCTCCCTTTTGTCTCTTTCAACTGCCTCCTCCCCTCCCCTCCTCTCCTCCTCCTCCTCTCCTCTCCTCCTCTCCTCTCCTCCACCGGTCTGTCGCCAGTAATTGCTCCAGGAAAGTGAAAGAGAGAGAGAGAGAGAGAGAGAGAGAGAGGAGAGAGAGAGATGAGAGAGAGAGAGAGAGAGAGAGAGAGAGAGAGAGAGAGAGTGTGTGTTGGGGCAAATAAAAGGCCAAGAAAAGGGAATGTAAACTATATATTATTATGAAGAAGGGGTTTGTGTTGTGGTCAGGAAAAAGGAACTTGAGTATGGATTTTTTTTTTTTTAATACGAGTGAGAGGCAATAAAAAATGAGAGAAAAACTTATAAAGAAAGATAAAGAAATGGGTGAGCAAAAAAGTTTATATAAAAATGTGAGGGAGGAGAATATTATTGAAAGTGAAGGAAGGATCACAAGGAAGGAACGTAAGAATTAATAAAAAAAAAATTTAGCAAGATTATAAGAAAAAGATGGATTTATGTAGGAGTAGGATAAGATAAAAGGAGAAGAGGAGAAGAGGGGAGAGGAGAAGAGGGGAGAGAAGAAGAGGGAAGAGGAGAAGAGGGGAGAAGGGAAGAGGAGAAGAGGGGAGAGGAGAAGAGGGGAGAGGAGAGAGGAGAAGAGGGGAGAAGGAAGAGGGGAGAGGAGAAAAGAGGG
>JAWZYT010000062.1:17500-25000 GCA_034508575.1 Petrolisthes manimaculis
CACACACACTACACACAACTCTCCCTTTCCCTTTCCCGTCATCCTGACAAACAAACACTCACCACTCACAGAGAGGTACACAACAAACACGCGCCATTCACAGAGAGGTACACAATAGACACTCACCACTCACAGAGAGGTACACAACAGACAGTCACCACTCACAGAGAGGGACACAACAGACACTCACCACTCACAGAGAGGGACACAACAGACACTCACAGAGAGGTACACAACAGACACTCACAGAGAGGGACACAACAGACACTCACAGAGAGGGACACAACAGACACTCACAGAGAGGTACACAACAGACACTCACAGAGAGGGACACAACAGACACTCTACACTCACAGAGAGGGACACAAAGGCTGGCTTGGATACACGGATTGGAGTCCCTCTCTATCCCGTAATTGGCTGAGCCTCAGAGAATGCCGCTCATGTAATCTGTGTGCCTCAGCTTGTGTCAGTCAGTCAGCTCCAAGTCCCACCCATCTAGAGGAGGTGTTACACAATATGAACAATCATCATCATTATTAATATACCATTTCCGTATTATCGAGGCGTAGGAACTCAACGGAGCTTCTGCAGTTTCCAAAATTAATATGTTAATTAATGAAAAATTATTGTGTATATTTATATTTCTTAATAGGTTAATAACTTAGAACTTTTTTATATTTTGAGACAGTCCTGAGGTACGAACGCTCCAAGCATTAGACTATAGTGTATTTTCCCCTATACTATACAATACATACTATACTGTACAATACATACTATACTGTACAATACATACTATACTTGTTACAATACATACTATACTGTACAATACATACTACACTGTACAATACATACTACACTGTACAATACATACTATACTGTACAATACATACTATACTGTACAATACATACTACACTGTACAATACATACTACACTGTACAATACATACTATACTGTACAATACATACTATACTGTACAATACATACTACACTGTACAATACATACTATACTGTACAATACATACTACACTGTACAATACATACTACACTGTACAATACATACTACACTGTACAATACATACTATACTGTACAATACATACTATACTGTACAATACATACTACACTGTACAATACATACTATACTGTACAATACATACTATACTGTACAATACATACTATACTTATTACAATGACTACAGCTGGAATGGCGACTGTTCCACACACGAGGTTAATTTTCGTCCCTTTTATGAGACGATGGTGGTGTGTAAAGTCCGCTGTTACGATCCTGTCCAGGCCATTACTACACCTCCTACACACACACTACACACACACCTCCTACACACACACTACACACACACACACACACACACACACACACCTCCTACACACACACTACACACACACACACCTCCTACACACACACACACACCTCCTACACACACACTACATACACACACCTCCTACACACACACACACACACACCTCCTACACACACACTACATACACACACACACCTCCTACACACACACTACACACCTCCTACACACACACCTCCTACACACACACTACATACACACCTCCTACACACACACTACACACACACTACACACCTTCTACACACACACTACACACACACACACCTCGTACACACACACTACACACACACACCTCACTCTTAAACTCATGGCCATTATTACACCTCCTAACCCCCCCAAGCCTGTCTCCCTACTCCCGCACCCCCCAAAGACCCCCAAGCATGTCCCCTACTCCCACACACCCTTAATCATAATGTAACATAATGGATGAAGTAAGAAAACATTATGATCAACTAAAGGTGTTTG
The DNA here is from genome assembly GCA_034508575.1 of Petrolisthes manimaculis. Taxonomy (NCBI): domain Eukaryota; kingdom Metazoa; phylum Arthropoda; class Malacostraca; order Decapoda; family Porcellanidae; genus Petrolisthes; species Petrolisthes manimaculis. Next base: position 19,341 of record JAWZYT010000062.1, read on the forward strand.
TTATTAGAATATAGAGGGATCCCTATGGTGGTAAAAAAAAAACTCCCTTCCCCAACTGTACACAGGTGTGGACACGTTAATAAAGTGTACAGGTGTCTGGGTGTGTGTGTGTGTGTGTGTGTGTGTGTGTGTTCAGATAGCTATAGGTTTGAGGCCCGTAGTTTTAAAAAATGTGAGGGCCCTTACTGGAGCTCTATGAATCCTCCAACATAATCCAGGCCACAGAACTCTTCAGTATTTCTAATTGGGAATCTGTTGCCCGGAGTAGTTTGGAGAATTCAAGGAGCTCCAGTAAGGGACCTCAATTTTTTTTTTAAACTACGGACGTCAGACTTGTACATTTTCACCAAGTCAGTCAGTAATGGTGTCTCTTCTCACCTGTACACACACACACCTGTACACACACACACACACACACACACACACACCGCTTGCCAGTCCCCCCCTGCCTAGCCCCCCCCCCCCCTGGTGATTCGTCAAAATATTAACTAGTTCATCTGAGTTGCATTTATTCATTAAGATGGTAGTTCTTTTTTGGTACATCGGAGTGCCATGATTCCTCCAAAGTATGCCAGGAAACAGGACCAGAAGAGCAAAAATAATGGTGTTCTGTTGCTTGGAATTGTTTGGAGGATTCAGTTGCTCCAGAATTACCAACACAAAACTAACTTCACCCTTAAATATTGAATACCACATAAATATTATCCCGATTACAATGGTAGTTATCAGATTTCTCCATGCACTCACTACGGTAATGAGAGCGAATATTCTCCCCCACACTCATCCTCCTCCTCCTCCTCCTTTTCGTCTTCCACTTCCTCTGTTCTGCCAATGGAATTTAGCAATGTTCTTTCTCATTACAGTTTTGTTTTCTCTTGTATGACGTTAACTTGGATATACCCTGTGTATATATATATATTGTTTGTGCTTCTGTATTTGCACGTATTTACTCTCTTTTGTCTTTTTTTTCTCTGGCATTTTGTTTCATCAATTTGTTTTGAGGCAAAATGATAAAAAAAAAACCTACAACATACATCCCCCCCCCAAAAAAAAAAAAAAAAAAAACAGACCCACACACACACACACGCACGCAGACCTTAACAGGGGGAAATCCTACATATAAACTATTTTTTCCCTCTCGCACACACACACACACAAGCACTCCAACACAGGCACGCACTCTCACTTAATTCTCCCTCGCACGCAACCATTAAGATTTTTCCTCACACTCACATACAGTTTAGAGGGTGTGGGAGTAGGGGACAGGCTTGGGGGTGGGGGTTGGGGGGAGCGGGAGTAGGGAGACCTGCAGGCTTGGGGGGGTTAGGATTGGTGCTGGAATAGGGGACAGGCTTTCTACCTCTCCCCCAAGCCTGTCCTTCTATTCCCGCACCCCCCAAACCCCTCCCACCAAGCCTGTCCCCTATTCCCGCACCCCCTTAAACAAACACACTTAGTAAGCACATGGAACTAGACAACAACCACATACATAAATACACACATTACTATTTATTTTGATATTTATGAGTACAAGCATAGGCATAAATTATACAGTATACAAACATACAGACGCAATGAAAAAAATGTGTGATATTGATGTAGAAAATTACACACACACATCGTGTATGCACTGATTGCTTAGTCACGGTAAAAAAAACACGTGTTCATATATTATACACACACACACACACACACACACACACACACACACACACACACACACACACACACACACACACACACACACACACACACACACACACGTATAAGTTAAGAGATTGCACGCTGAGAAAAAATTATATTCCTACAAAAACTACACTCAAACATGTATACAAATGAGCACGCAAACTTAGATTTTACACACACACACACACACACACACACACACACACACACACACACACACACACACACACACACATACACACACACACACACACACACACACACACACACACAGACACACACACACACACACACACAAAAGCCATTACCACCACTACGACACAACATAAACATTACCACTGGAACTCCATGGCTTCACATCCTCTTCCTCCTCCTTCTCCTCCTCTTACTCTTTCTTCTATTCCTTATCCTCCTCCTTTGTTTACATCTTCTTCCTCCTCCTTATCCTCCTCTTACTCTTCCTTCTATTCCTTATCCTCCTCCTTTGTTTACATCTTTCTCTTCCTCCTCCTTATCCTCCTCTTACTCTTCCTTCTATTCCTTATCCTCCTCCTTTGTTTACATCTTCTTCCTCCTCCTTATCCTCCTCTTACTCTTCCTTCTATTCCTTATCTTCCTCCTTTGTTTACATCTTCCTCTTCCTCCTCCTTTTCCTCCTCTTACTCTTTATTCTATTCAAAATGCCAAAACTGTAACCTACCCTCCTCCTTAATGAACGAGGAGGTCCAACTCATGTTCATTATCGGTTTTTATCACGGTGGGAGAAGAGGTGTTGTTCTGAGTCGACACCTCAACAACACAGGAGGAGAAAGAAGAAGAATACAAACGAATACAACAAACAATCAAATAGCAGCTAACCCATTGATCCTTACAAAAGGTTGTGGATTAACTGAACCATTGTGCAACATTCATGCACAGTACTGGCAGTTTCCTCTCTGTCTCTGCTTCTGTATCTGTCTCTCTCTCTCTCTCTCTCTCTCTCTCTCTCTCTCTAATAAAAGGAACGTAAGAATGTAGTTGTGCTGTTGTCCAAGTTCTTGGCAGCTCATGATAATAACTTACTCCATGTGAGTCAATGTACTGCATCTGTCCATTCTATATTAAAATTTTAAAACTGTTTAGAGCTTTTTGCACATATTCTTTCTTATGGAATAATGTTCCATTCTATAAACTACTCTTTCGTCAGAAACAAATAACAAAGTTTTCAGATGACATTTATGAATAACTAAAGGTGGTTTGAGCCAAAGCAAAATTGGCTGTGTAAAATTATTAAATTATTTTGACCAAAGCAGAACAAACATCCTGACCTAACTCTCTATCTCTTTCTTTCGCAGACATCGTCAGATATCAGCGTGGCGCAGAAGGTCATAATAGGTAAGTCCAATATTGACCTGTTCTTGCAACAGAGTAGCCAGTTAACCATGTTCCTATGCCCTTGTGCTCTGCTCTTAATTAAGAAGAGAAATAATGGTGTCCTTTGCTTGGAATGGTATGGAGGAATCAGTTACTCCAGATTTACCAACACTTTTTGATAATTTGGAAGACTACTGATTCCTCCACACTATACATATACCAGGAAACAGACGCCCTCAATTGTACTAATGGGTGATCTGTTTCGTGGCATAGTTCAGAGGAATCAAAAGACTTTCTAGTTCACCAGCAAAAGAAATAATCTCCCCTTATTAAGATGACAGGGAAGTGTGAGACTTGTGCTAAATAAATGGGGCTAAACTCGTAGGTGTTAAACATACAAGTGGTGAGGGAACAGGTGAGATTAATTAAGGGAGGCTGAGGAGCAATTTAGTGGAAGCGGCGGCAGGTCAAAGGAAGAGAGAGAGATAGAAGGGTGGGGGGAGGGGTTGTAGATGGGTAGGTTAGGGTGAGAGTGAAGGTAAGTAGGTGGGTAAGGAGGTAGGTAGATAGATATTTATTTAGAAGGCATACAAGTAGATATAGAATGAGTGTGAAATGTTAGAGATAGCGTGATAGACAGAAGGGTATATAGCGCAGGAGGAGAGGAGGGGAATTGGCAAGTGAAAAGTAGATAGATAAAGTAGATAGATAAAAGTAGATAGATAAAGTAGATAGATAAAAGTAGATAGAAAAGTAGATAGATAAAAGTAGATAGAAAAGTAGATAGATAAAAGTAGATAGATAAGTAGATAGATAGAGTTATATGCATGAGGAAAACAACGGGAGAAAAAAGGCAAGCAGATAAGGATATAGATAAGTTGACTTGGAAAGATGAGGAGTTAATGTGATGGAACGAGGAAGGAACAGGGAGTTATGGTGAGAGGAATCAAAAGAAGGGTGAGGGCAGGTATAAGTCAAAGGTGAAGAAGGTATATAGATGAAATATTGTTAGGCATGTATGTTTTATTTTTTTATTTTTTTTTTTATTTTTTTTTTATTTTTTTTGAGCCTCAACCTCGGGGCTGTATGTATGTATAGAGAAACGTTGAGATCACTATATATAGGGTAAGAAGTATAAGGTGTTAGTAATTACAGTATAATATAGTGAGGTAGAGGAATAAGTAAATATAACTATAAATACGAGAGGTATATAAGAAAGGTATATATAGTATAGTGTCATTGTGTCAAACTTGGGATACAAATTTACGAATCGTGACTGTATGCATTTAATTGAATTGTAATGAGATGATGACACATAGAGGAAGGAAGGTAAATAGATGAAGACACACCAGACTATACTGAGGTAAAGTGAAAGGTTATGGGGTAAAGAGGAAAGTTGATGGATGTGAACTATAGAGGAAGGTTGGGGAGGTAAGAGGAGGGTGGGGTGGGGGGGGGTGGAGGTAAGAGGAGGGGGGGGGAGGTAAGAGGAGGGGGGGGAGGTAAGAGGAGGGGGGGGGAGGTAATAGCAGGATCTCTGGGTATTAAAGCGACAGTAGGGGTCCAGGATGTAAGGGAGGGAAGGGAAGGAGCAGTGGAGAGAGAGGAAGAGTGAGAGTGAGAGAGGGAAGGAGAAGAGGAGGGAGAAGAGGAGGGAGAGGGAGAGGGAGAGAGGGAAGGAGCAGAGGAGGGAGAGGGAGAGGGAGATAATGATGGGAGAGTGAGAGTGAGAGGGAGAGAGAGAAGGAGCCGAGGTGGGAGAGGGAGATAATGTTGAGAGAGTGAGAGGGAGAGTGGGAAGAAGCCGAGGAGGGAGAGGGAGAGTGATATAATGTTGGGAAAGTGAGAGTGAGAGAGGGAAGGAAGCAGAGGAGGGAGATAATGTTGGGAGAGGGAGAGGGAAAGGGAGAGGGAAAGGGAAAAAGAGGAGGGAAGAGGAAATATTTTTATGTGGAGGATCAGGTATCACTGGAAATGGAATATAAGCCAAGGTGTAGAGATAACACACACACACACACACACACACACACACACACACACACACACACACACACACACACACACACACACACACACACAAACACACACACACACACACATACACACACACACACACACACACATACACACACACATACCTACCCTGCATTCGAACTCAGCCTCTATAGGTGTACTGGGTGGAGAAATGAACAATACCAGGCGATTCGAAGCTTTCTGCTCCTCACACTCTGGTCAGAAATTATGTATCACGAGTGTACACTGTTGATTAAGCTGGAGCAACTGATTATCTCCAGTCTATTCCAATAAACAGGCCACCATTGTTATTGTTCATCTGGTTCTGTTTCCTGGCATACTTTGGAGGAATCAAGCACTCCAATGTACCAAGAGCGTATTAACTCGTGAACGTTGAAGGTAATATAAGCTCAATGCAATACCGTCAAGGGAGGAACGTCTTGTCAAACCTACCTATGCTATCCATTCCATTATTCCATTATTATTATTATTATTGCACACTTATCGGGAAGCAAGATGAAATGGTGTGAATGTTGTTTGATCTCTGCTGGAGGTAATGAGTTAGTGGTAATGTTGTCGAGAGTGAGCAGTACTATATAGGCTACATA
>JAWZYT010000062.1:30000-57500 GCA_034508575.1 Petrolisthes manimaculis
GAGTAATAAAGTGTGTATATAGGGAATCATATAGAGAAGGGTATTATATTATGTTATATTAGAGTAATAAAGTGTGTGTATATAGGGAAGTATATAGAGAAGGGTATTATATTATAGTTTAGTGTGTAGCTTCCCACACGTCCATCAAGTTCACTTATTGGTATTTTGTGAGTCATGATTGGCTGTGCTACTATTCGGGATTGACTGGGAGAGGGCAAGGCCAATATATACTATACTGGCCTTGGGAGAGGGTTCATAACTTCATATTATATACACTTGCCCGCAACTCTACATTTTTATATTATAGCCTATCCGTCCTCAACTGTGGTTTTCTTTGCTTGGAGACTGGTGACCTTTAGAAAACCAAAATCTATAGGGGTAACTTTGGGAAAATGGTTTTTGTACTGCCAACTTTACCACACATTGGCTTGAGGTCTTCTCTGAATATACAAAAGTGGAACAGTGACATCAGATGGAAAAACATTCTTGTCCATCAAGTACCTTGGTTTCACTGATTCCTATTAACACTTTGGTTAGTTCTTTATTTCATTGTACGGTCAGCAATTGGGTTCCTGGTGACATCCATTATGACCTACTCACACTTCTTTACACCAACCTGTTACCTCCCGTCCCGTCTTGTCTACACCAACCTTAGATATCTATTACACATTAACCCATTATATATTTGTATTACTAATCCTGAACACAGGTCTGACGGCTTTAATGTTGTGAGCAACATAGGAATAACCTTTTCATCCCAACTCTTCCTTGGACAGACCCTGACGTGGTTTGGATACACCAACTCTTCCTTCAACCCCATCATCTATAGCATCTTCAACCAAGAGTTCCGGGAAGCCTTCAAGCGTATTCTTACTTCTCGTTGCCGCCTTTGTCCCACCTGTTGTTGCTGCAGAAATCCCTGCTATGGAGATTCCCCGTACGGTGACCCTTGCTGTGACAGCTGCTGCGGTGACTCCTGTTGTGCTGAATCCTGCAGTTTCACGTCATGTTGCCGGTTCGAAAAGTAAGACTTTTATTAGTGGTAGTTTGTTGCTTCCATTATGGTTACACAATTCTATATTTATCGTCCCTATGTTTCTTTAGCTGATAGCAAACTTCCATTGTCGATATGTTGATGGCAGACATATATTGATCAAAGCTCGTCTCTCAGGAGTTTTGATTCAGGAGATAAAATTGTCAGAAGCAAGCTCCTGATAATCGACTATGGTATTTTATCATTAGTTTGAGCAATCTGACTGTGACTGTACCGTATATAGGTGATGCAACGCTGGCTATTTTCCCATCCGACATTTGCTCATAAATATTCACCTTTCAGCATCCTTGAATCTCCGAAACAAAGGTGTGTTTATGTTATACAATGCGGTGTTGAGTTACAGGAAGCTGGGGTTGTGCTTTTCCATTGTTTTATTATGAGAAGCGAAAGAACAACAAGAAGGTTAGACAGAGAGCCAGGCACACAAGGTAGCTAAAAGTCTATACCGAACTTACATTTTGCAAGTGTGGTATATCAATATGTTTTGTTATTCAGGTTTTCAAAGAAGTTGTGATACAAGCGAAGTAATACAGTAGTATGATCACCCGTAGTTACTGTAGTGCTTAATTATTGTAAACTGGTTGTTGAAAAAAGGAACTAATAGTATTTTATTTCTTGTATGAGACTAATATATGATATTTCTTGTTTGCAGAAGTGACCAAGTTTAATGTTAACTTAATTAACAAGGTTTATGATTGGTAAGTAGAGTCCCTTTGCGTCTAAATGTTTATATTGCCTGTTATAATATATCACATGAGTTTGGTAAGCCACAAAAAAAAAAAGTTCGACATTTCTATCCCACTCCTCTATGACTGAGGAAGTGGAGTAGACGTACAGTATATATATATATATAACCAATTCGTTTGTACCAATGACGTGTTCTTCTTTCATGTCTGCTGCTTCCTGAATAATTTACCACATGATTTATTGTTCGTCAGGAAGAAAACACAGTACAGCTTCAAACATAAAATCAAGGTAAATATAGCTACGCATAGTTATATTTACCTTGCATAAAATAATATAATACGTAAACTCCGCATCCTATGTACGTAAAGGATGCACGGTTTAGCATGAACGACAGACAGTGACTATAACCTACTACTGACTATACTATGGTTTGATTTGATGACAACTATACATCAAGTCATACATCAAGTCATATCCCAGTCAGTCATACAATCATATCCCAGGAAGAAAGAAAGAGGTCAGTCAGTCAGTCAGTCAGTCATACAATCATATCCCAGTCAGTCATACAGTCAATATCCCAGGAAGAAAGAAAGAGGTCAGTCAGTCAGTCAGTGAGTCAGTCAGTGCATGAGAGTCATTGCTTCTACCATGATGAATGACCTTATTATAATATTATTTTCACACCAACTTGGGTCCGTAAGTAAGCAGCCAGTGAGCACCCATCCACCGACACACTTACATGTATCTTATTTTTTCATAATTATTGGAAAAAGTTAGGGCTGATTGTTAATTAATACAGAATACCTGTGAACGAGTTAGTAAGCTATAAAAAGGGGTGATGCTTTTATAGGCCATGTTTGTTTGTTTGTCTGGTTTATGCAAGGAGAATGTAGGAGAATTTTGGAGCCTATAAACAAACAATGATAGTGAGGTAGTGAGTGAATGGAACAAGGTATACGGATCGAGTTAGTGAGGAGAGAATGTAGAGAAAATGTAGAGATAATGTAGAGTAGAGTATAGTGAGGAGAGAATGTAGAGTAGAGTATAGTGAGGAAGAGAATGTAGAGAAAATGTAGAGATAATGTAAAGTATAGTGAGTTAGTGAGGAGAGAATGTAGAGTAGAGTAGAGTTAGTGAGGAGAGAATGTAAAGTAGAGTATATACTGTATAGTCAAGTCAGTTCGCGTATCACACCTCTGCGACAACCTGAACACAAATGTATATATAATTATAATATGCACTGTATTGCAAGCCACACCACAAATGTTCGATATAATAATAATAATAATAATACGACTCTTATTATTACCTCAATTGCCTGTCTCTCAGATCTACTTCTTTTATATTATGTTATTGTTGTGTTATTTACTCATCACGGTGCTCACAGACAGTCTATACCTTTTATACAATTAATTAATGCTGCCTTTTTTACACTCAATTATGCGTAAAACATTTTTCTAAATATTCAAAATCATGCATTGTACAGCAGGGCAACAATGTGTTTTAATATTTATGTGGATGCCAAAAAAGCTTCTGACACCTTTCTCAGATAAAAAAAAAACAAATAAATAGAATAGAAACTAATAATGTATAATATAAAATAATATAATAAACGCGACGATACATCGCTCGTACATTATGGTTAAGTAACACAATTGTCATAAATAATTGCAAAAAACATTATAGATCATATCAATAATTGCCATTAATCCTCGCCTACATACTTCCTTTTTGAAACAGGTGTCAGTGGTTTCCTAAGTTTCAATCATTTTTAGAGTCATGTTGTTTCTCGTCAATAAAACATATTCAGTTTCCCTGGGAAGAGAATAAATGGTAAGATAACTTGCAGCAGGTTCTTTATTAAGGGGAGAGTATACTTTTGGTACATTGGAGTGCCTTGATTCCTCCAAAGTATGCCAGGAAACAGAGCCAGAGGAACAAAAATAATGATGTCCTGTTGCTTGGAATAGTTTGGAGGAATCATTTGCTCCGGATTTACCAACACTGTATCCTCCACTTAATGGGACCAGACGTTTCCACATACTAATGATGTCATCTTCACTGGGGAAAAAAATAATAATAAATGCGATGTGTTGCTTACGCTGGTCTATAGTCTCAGTAAATACGTTTGTTTACCATGGAAAGGTTTTCAGATAACCCCATGCATTTGCCTCAATATTTTTCTTTTCACATTCTCAGTTACCAATTGCATATCTGTCTCACCTTGTATATACTAACCTCTTATGTAGAAACCTTTCAACAGTTTCATATTTTGCATATCTTTCATTTTCTTACACACACACACACACACACACACATACACACACACACACACACACACAGACACACACACACACACACACACACACACACACAGACACACAATCAATCACCTTTTCACCTAATTAAATACTGACATACCTTACATACTTATATGCATTGTTACTGGCCACCTGTTTCATCATTATATATAGTTATCGTTCCTTTGCCACAGACGGCGGCCTCGTGAAGGAAGTACAGTAATTGGAGTGAGAGGTGGCTCATCTCGTTGTCCAAGAGAAGGTCCCAGAACTCATCAGAATGGTTCCTCGTCCACAGCACTGACTGAGTACACCGTCTTGGACACAACAGCAACACCCAAGTTCCCACACGATCGCTCCAGGGCTTCATCAGGAGAGCGATGCCTCATACTCGAACAGATCTCAGCCATTTGAGATTCAACTGATACTAGACTTGGAAAGAAAACACGAGTGAATGTCCTCACTGTATGAGCTGCACGCGGGACAGAAAGGTTTTAGCAAATCAACCTAAGATATCTAGAACCGTTTGAGCTCCATAGCAAACAAAGGATGGAATGCAAACTGTCTAGGTACAATATGAAGACTTTTAGATCTCCGTTGCTGAGTTCCCTTTGGGACTAATATATGGCAAGAAGAAACACACACAAACGACTCCGCCATTTGACCTTGACAGGAACACAAAATGGAGGTTAAAGCTTCTGCAGACCTCCACCACTATATACACTACACTCCACATGGGACTGGTTATGTCCTGGTGCAAACATATTATTATTAACAATGTCATTTGGTCCAGATAAGGGACTGATGTTTGACGAGCCAAATACATGGACTGTCGAGCTTCGTGTTGGTAGATTTTTATCCTCGGCTCACACCTGGCGAACAGGAAGAAATTATCTGCTGCTTGGCGTGTGATCTGTTGGACCTGACAACTCCAGGCACGACCAACTAATATATAGCCAGAACAGCTGGTGGTGTGTTGGGAAATGATTGTGGTCTGGCTGAGAACGAGAGAGAAAGAGAGAGATAAAGAGAGAGATTAAGCTTGCTAAGATTCACTGGTATTGCATAGTCTGCGTGAATTATGTTTCCTGAAATCACATATTTAGTCCCTCAAAAGAGATGTAACAAGCGTACAAATAACACTGCATGTCTGCATGTGTCTACGAGTAACACAACCATACCTTATTGTGTACAGTTACGGGCAAACGTTCACTGACATACATACCTTAACAACATGTATGATTTCAAGTACAGATATAAGTATATAATTAGATTGTAGTTAAGGAGAGAGAGAGAGAGAGAGAGAGAGAGAGAGAGAGAGAGAGAGAGAGAGAGAGGAGAGGAGAACCGGGGAACGAAAGACACGAGGATGACGGAAGAAAAGATACGAAGGAAGAATTGCTATGGGAAAAAAAAACGATAATTATTACATTGTGAAGAAAGATGAACACGGTACAGTAAGCAGAAATGGGATGAGGAAAGATTACAAAGAGGTGATAAAAATGGCGAGGAGGAGAAGAAGGAAAAGCATCCGAGAGAAAGATGAGCAACGTGAAGGAATTAAAGAAAAGAATGTGATGAATGAAAAACAAAGTGGAAGAAGAAGAGGCAAAGAAGAAAGAGGAAAGAAGGGAAACTGTGCAGGAAGGACAGATACGTTAAGGAAGGACAGATAAGTTAAGGACAACAGTGAATAAAGAACAGCAATATAAAGGAAGGACAATATAGTGTGAAGGAAGGACAGATAACTTAAGGAAGGATAACAATGAATAAAGAACACCAATATAAAGGAAGGACAATATAGTGTGAAGGTATAGGTGATGTCTGTCTGTTGGTCGGTTCTATACACTTGAAATAAACTACAGATGAAACGAAGCATGAGTTAATTAAGGCCACTAGTGATTCGAGCAAACCTGAGCCTTCCTCACACCACACACACGCCGTGACGTCAGCTACAATGTGTTACCAGAACCGATATCACACGAAATAAAAGGCATCTATTTATCTAACCATGGGGGTCTTAACTTTTATGAGTGACTATAGACTTTATCTCCCCAGAGCCTACAATACCTAGCTCATGCAGACGTGGAGAAGTTCAAGGGATCATTAACATTTTTAGATACGATCAATGACAGTATGATTTTGGATCGTGTCAACTCGTGATACGAAATCCCTGACTAGAGACGAACGGCAGGCACCACACATATGCTACTCTGCTTTCGAACTCAGCCTCTATAGGTGTACTGGGTGGGGAAATGAACAATACCAGGCGATTCGAAGCTTTCTGCTCCTCACACTCTGGTCAGAAATTATGTATCACGAGTGTATAAGTATACGTGGCAACACTGAACTACCCAAGGACAACAGACGGCTGAGGACACTATCAAGTATCAACCTTATTACCCATTAAAAGGCAGTGACGTGTGGAAGTGTCCTAGCGTCCCATACCACAGTGATCTTTGTCGTGTATTGTACCGCACAGATTCCGGCACCGAATAAAGGAACGTTGTCTTATTACCGTCAGCGATACGTCACTTCCTACCATTGAGTGACCATTAGTAAAGACAGACCTTTTTCATTTGAGTGAACAACACATAACTTTAATCGGTGTCAACGGAGTAGTAGATCCGTTAATATATAAATCACACACACACACACACACACACGCCACGTACGGACAGGATCACAAACACACACACACATACACACATACTTGACAAAACACTAAACAATTCAATGGCTAATTAAGGGGGAGAGTATGCTTTTGCTACATTGGAGTGCCTTGATTCCTCCTATAAATAAGCATGTCAGGAAACAGACCCAGATGAAGAAAAATAATGGTGTCCTGTTGCCTGGAATAGTTTGGAGGAATCATTTGCTCCAGATTACCATACATCACCATTGAAGAATCATTATAATAACTTGTCACGATGTACAACCTAAAATTGTACAGTCACAAGCACTAATAAGTATCCAGGTCTGCTTCGAATAACTATATATAGACAGTAAATAAATGCACAATTAAGATCTCCATTGGAATTACTTCATTTTCAAAGCTACAAACAAACCTGTATATTTATTACTGCTCGCGACTGTACATATCTGATTAATTATGAAAAAAAAAAATAACATAGCTACACAGATACATTTCCCCACTGAAAAAAAAACTGGCACAAGGACAGGAGAGATACAACTATGAAAGCAAAGTGTGCGTGTGTGTGTGTGTACATAACGAAGAGAGGATTGATTGATGGATATTAGGCGCCGCAACATCGAGGTCCTATAACGCCAGAAAAAGGTGATAGAGAGGTGTGACAGCAAGCAGGAAGTAACGGAGAGGATAGTGTGATGTTATTATTGGTTGTGGAGAAGGGACGCCCAGTGTGTGGTGTAGTGTGGTGTGTTGTGTTGTGTTGTGGTGATGGTGAAGATGGTGATGCTAGTCATAATATAATATACATGTGCCATAATGCTATAATAGTTACCATGGTGCTTCTTACAGTATGTTATTTTAATGACCATAATAATTATAAACATGATGAGAACTGCTGAAGCCAAAAAATGTAATAATTACCATTAACCATACGGTACTGTACATACCTATAATTATGTATTCCAGCAGGACATATTTACTAGTCAAACAAGTAATGGCACATCGGTAATATATACTGGTGAAGGGAAACAGATTATTCTATTGTATGTATTGTACTTATGAATACCGATAATGTAACAAATATTGGTGAAAAGTGCAAACAACATTAATTTTAGTGTCAGACACTTTTTTATTATTATTTTTTTTATTTTAGGTATGATGCCACTTGATAGTGTTAAATGTGATGTGATATTGTGGTTCATATTGTGAGAATGTACAGTAGGATGTCAGTTATAGTATAGTATTTTTGATAAAAGAGAAGGTTGCCATAAACTATCATTACTATCTTATGGGATGGTTTGACTCTATAGCAAAAACAGGCCTTTGTTGGTATGTATGTACAGGAAGTAAAGGTTTGGATGAATACCATCCTTAAATATCAATGGAGACTTATAATTTTGGAATAATACACTTCTGGAACATTGGAGTGCTTTGATTTCTCCAATGTATATTATATGTTAGGAAATAGGATCAACAGATGAATAAAAATAATGGGGTCCTGTTCCTTGGAATTGTTTCAAGAAACCCTATGCTCTAGAATAAAAGTCTAGATTTACCAACACTGTAATAATATCCCCATAAGTATGTAAACACTTTTGTATTCACAGACAGGAGTACGATACTACACTGAGAGGGACCATCCCATTTGATAGTTAATTAAGCTGAAAAATACCTTAATATATACCAATGATAGACATATTATTTTCACATATAAAAGATATATATATAATTATATCAGAAATGAAATTATGGTTTATTGGGCTCAAATTTATTCGTAAACTATACAATATATCTATAGCTCTGTATGTGCATATAAACAAAGAAAGATATGTTATATTTACATTACAAAGGATATGGGTATTATTATTCATAAGGAATCAAAACGAGCTAAAAAATATGGTTATTTCATCCACTCTGTCAGGACTCGACTTAGGAACTCTTAAGGGACCCTGTGATGTAGTCAGAAAATTGGAGGTAAATGAGTCCTTCAAATATTGGTAAGAAACGCCACCTATAGTGAAGGAGCTTGTTTCGTGGCATGATCAGGAGGAATCAGAAGCCTCCAATTTTAATACACGATCACAGGGTCCTTAAGAGGAGAATTTTTAATTGGTAAATTGGAAGGTCTCTTGTTTCCTCCAATGTGTGCCAAGAAACAGATCCCTTATTAGTACTGTACCATTGAAGGAGTCTGTTTCCTGGCATAAATATAATTAGGAGAAATCAGTAGCCTTCCAATTTGCCAACAAGAGAATCTGCCCTAAATCTCAGCTGAGTTGGAAATAAATCACCAGGACCCTGAGTCAAATGTAGAAATATATTATTCCTCAGCTTACCAAACATGAATTAAAAGCAAGTGATATCATTATTTTGATGTGGGGCACTTGGAGACTACTGATTCCTCCAAACATTGCTACAAAACAGATTCACTATTGGTATACTGTATTAGGGTTCTTAATTTTTTTCCTGGCTTACTTTGGAAGAATTTAAAGTTATTCAGGTGGTTGACATTTGGTGACCTATAAAACTTTCCTTCACATACACTAACAACAGCTTATCATCCTACAAAGGGAACTTTTATTTTTATGCCATTATCATTCTCAATCAGTGTACTGTACTGTACTGTATATTCCTCTTCCATTAACCACTATTAGTTATAAAGAAAGTTTATTACCCTGTGATCATATACGAGAATTGGTGGCTATTGAAGTTCTTTCCATGTAAGTGGTACTGTATTTCGTGGCAATATTTGAAGGACTCGATGCCCTCCAATGTTTGGACTACACCAGGGGGTCCTTCCTTAATTAAGCCAATGTCACAATGGCCACAATTCCTTTCCTGAACACTTTACTCAACAATAACTCCCTGCTTGGAAACCTGAGAGTGTTGGTAATAATGGACTGAGTGGTATTGACTAATGTGTTAGAGAAGAGGTATGAATGATCACTATATATATATGACATTTGTATAGTAAAATACCAATTGTGTAAATAATTCACCTGTCTTTGGTTAGTTTGGATAAGCTAGAACCTGACAAGTTTATATATACCTTTGCTAGGTTAAATAAACACTACTCTCACTACTACTGTACTGTACAATATCAATCACAACAAATTTATATCCAGAAAGCTTTGGTGAAGTTTTGAATCCTGTGACTCTACACTGATTCATACTGTATATACCATAAAATAATTCAGTACTGTTTCAGAAGATTTAGAACCTCTAGAAAGCCTGAATATGAATGTGAAAAGTTTTGTATAGTGTTTCTCTACTACTGTAATGTTTGTTCCTTTCTGTGTCTGGACCTTGAAGTTCAATCGATGAATTTAAAGCTATAGGCTCTAATTATTATATCTGTATAGAGTCGTAACTATAGTATCCTTTGCTTAGAGTTCAATCAGGATTCTCAAAGTCCATCCACGGAGATGTAATTATGTGTTGTTGAAACGACAGGACTTTTTTGTACAGGAAATTACTGCTACACATAGACAGAGTTTACATTATACACTGACTGACATCTTTCTTTACCACCGTCCTTTGGCTAATCTAAGGTTCCCCCATCCTCTAATCTCTCTTTATTTTTTCTCAGAGAATTGGTGAACTCCTGGAAAACTATTATGTGAATCAAAGGCCTACCGTATTCAAGAATATCTATAGTGTTGATGGTGGTGTGAGACCGGTACGATGCATGGCTCTGTGTTGTGTCTATAGTGTCATCGTACCGGTACCACACCATCGCTCAACACCATGAACATTCTTGAATACAGACCAAATAAATACTCCTGAGAAACAGAGGATGGTGGAAGGAGGACACTGAAAATACATGGTAAAATTATAATCCCATAACCTTTATGAGTGCCAATGATGTAATATGCTGTTTTATTCTTACAGCAGACTATTAACTAGTATATAATTATGACCCAAAATAAGTGCAAAAGATAAAGGTTAAATCATACCACTATTTGGCTGGACTAATTTTTATATATTTCGTATTACAAATAATTCCAGACGAATTTATACAATTGGACAAACCACAGGCATTCAATTGAAGGTTTTGGATGACCTTCTTAATAACCATATATACATTTGTTTGTTTGTTGCCACTTATGTTGACGGAGTGTGAGTGTTGTGGAGCCAGCTGGTGTGTTCTATGTTGTGTCCTTATATCTGTATATTGTCTTGGTGTGTGTGTGTGTGTGTGTGTGTGTGTGTGTGTCTAGTGTCCCTTAGTGCCCCTGTCATCTGTCGTGTGTGGTAACCCTAAATATTCCTGGGATTTGTGGTGTCCCTTAGTGCCCCTGACATCTTACTTTTAAGGGGGTGGGGGAGTAGGGGACAGGCTTGAGGATGTTTAAGGGGGGGGGGGGAGTTTTGGGGGGTGCAGTAGTAGGGAAACAGACTTGAGGGGGTTAGGGGGATGCGGGAATAGGAAACAGAATTTCTACCCCCTCACCCCAAGCCTGTCCCCCTACTTCCGCACCCCCCCAACCCCAAACTTGTCCCCCAATTCCCAAACCCCTTTAATGTCCCTGACGTGTGTGTGTGGTGACTCTGTGTAAGTGTAAAAAAAAGCAAACTCTAAAATAATACAGTAGAAAAAAATCACCCCCATGTTCATGAATGAGGAGCCATTCTTATTTCCCCCCCTAAGTGATGCAAGGGCAGGAAGTGAGTACTCGTCATCACACTCCACTTATACATTGTTGGTTCCATCACTCACTTCGGCTCATCAGGGCTCTTTTCCATTCTCTGGCTCACCTTAGCTCAGCAATATCTTTCTTTGACTCAGTAATATCTTTCTTTGGCTGTTTGGCTCATTATCATTCTTGACTCTTCTCAGCTTGGTCTCTCTGACGGTCCTCCGGCTCATTATACACACACACAGACACACACACACACACACACACACACACACACACACACACACTTTATATTTATATGTATACATAGTACATGACGTAATGTATGTACAGAATAGAAGCCCAACAAAGTTTTGAAACCTACTCAATACGGGCACAAAGTTTGGTTGGTTCCCAGGCCCTTAGGAAAGATATTACCATCTTTATTTTCCGTTATCATGAAGTTAACAAACCCAAATCAGATGAAGTATTCACCATATTCTGGAAAACTGAAATACAATTTAGTAGTGAAATTGTTGTTTGTAATATAGAATATTATAAAGTACCAACCCTGTTGTGCTTTTAAGCTTTTATTCAATATAAGAATGGTTTCAAAACTTTTTTGGAGGTTGTGCATACAGTGTGAAATGTAATATTATGTATGTCATATACACAAATTTATATTACATACGTATATATATATATATATATATATATATATATATATATATATATATATATATATATATATATATATATATATATATATATATATATATACTCTGTCTCTATTAGTAATTATCATCAGACTGTTAACTCTTCCTCAATGTCTGTCCTATCTATGTGCCTGAGGATTATTGACAATACAATTATACAAATTATTATGTAAATACGAATCTGATGATGACCTGAACGATGACTCTATAAACACTACATGGAATCATTGTATCATCCCGATCCTGTGTGTGTGTGTGAGTGACTCGTGTCCTTAACTATTATAAAATGCTTACAACTCATACACACTAACATCTCCTTCATGCGTCAACTCATACACACTAACATCTCCTTCATGCGTTACGTCTCGTTATATATAGCTTATAGACATGTATATATATTATCTTTCTTCTATGTGACCTATCTTTTGTTACTCCGTCTGCTGTGTCTGTCTGCATTAATTAATATCTCGTGTCATTTTTCCATAATGCTATTCTTTGATCTCATTATCTAACCTGTTGCTCACTTCCTTGCCAAATATCACCTCTACATCATGCAGTCATTTCCACATCATCTCTTACCCATGCCATACACCCTATACATATATTGTTCTAAATAAATGAATAGATAGATAGATAGATAGATTAATAGATAGATAGGTAGGTTGGTAGATAGATAGATGATATATTCACGTGATCTCTAGTTTAATTAAACACGTGAACCAATTCGTATCCATTCCTCTCATATTATACATAGTCTGCGTGTGTATGTGTGTGTGCTTCTGTGTGCGTATAGGTGTAAGTGTATGTATATATATGCAGTATATATATATATATATATATATATATATATATATATATATATATATATATATATATATATATATATATATATATATATATATATAAATGGGTATCTATTAATTAATAATATGCTCTGGGAGACTATACTGAAGCCAATATATAAGTACATGACTGTGGAAATAAGTTCTCCACAGATATTTATGGTGTAAACGGTGGTTACAATAATAATACTGATGGTGCTAGGATGTGTGTGGTAAACAGACACATACATACACACACCTGAGGAAAGGAAACACCAAACCTTGGACTCGTATGTATTGACCTTTCCTCAGAACTCAAACCTTTGGCAATTATACACACGTCAATATACAAACCAGTCCAATGATGGTATTTTTTTCCTTCACGGTGCTGCTTGGTTGGCTGGTTGGTTGGCTGCTTGGTTGCTTGCTTGGTTGCTTGGTTGGTTGCTTGGTTGGTTGGTATATAATAATATTCATGAAAGTTTCAGTAATGTATGTTGATGGTGAAGAAAGTTATTATTATTATTATTATTATTATTATTACTATTATTATTATTATTATTATTATCATTATTATTATTATTATTATTATTATTATTATTATTATTATTATTATTATTATTATTATTATTATTATTATTTATTATTATTTATTATGTATTGTTACTTTTTTCTTAGTAAGCTGTTCTTTCATCTCTGGGGTTTTTTTATTTATTTTTTCTTTTTGATATTATTTCACCTACCTGGACCACCATTAGCAAGCATTATTATTATTATTATTATTATTATTATTATTATTATTATTATTATTATTATTATTATTATTATATGGTCAGGGTCACCTTTCCAATTTTTTTATCAGTTGTCTCTCCTTTCCTTTTATTTCCTTCGTGCTTGCTGTCCTTAATTTTTATTCTCTTGTCGCTCGTGCTATGCTACTGGGGTTTTCTCTACTGCATGACAGGGATAGATTGGTACTGTAAAATGTATCGTTTTGTTTTTTTATTGAATTGCTATTGTATCTTTAATTAATACACTCAAAATTGGTAGATTGGTACTGTAAAATGTATTGTTTTGTTTTTTTATTGAACTGTTATTATATCTTTAATTAATACACTCAAAATTGGTAGATTGGTACTATAAAATGTATTGTTTTGTTTTTTTATTGAACTGTTATTATATCTTTAATAAATACACTCAAAATTAATTCGGTACAAAATAGTACTGTATACACAACTATATATTTATGTGAGTCAGGAATTGTTATCCACACGGCTTATAAAGGACTAAACAGGGTGTGTGTGTGTGTGTGTATGTGTGTGTGTGTGTGTGTGTGTGTGTGTGTAAGGAAAAGGTGAGGTATTAGTACTGCATACAGTATATAGGAATGTGTTGTGTTTACTTGTGTTAAGGGGAGGATACAGTGTTGGTAAATGTGGAGCAAATTATTCCTCCAAACTATTCCAAGCAACAGAACACCATTATTTTTGTTCCTCTGGTTCTGTTTCCTGGCATATTTTGGAGGAATCAAGGCGCTCCAATGTAAGAGTCAATGATTTCTTCCTTCAGTCTACTACTACCGGGTATCTGTTTGTTACTTAGTGAACTGCAACTTGTAAATAATAACTAACAAGTCTCCAGACAGATAATAGAACCTCTGTTTTGTCAACCTTGAGACGAGCGTCATGACCAACAATAGTTTTCCCAAGAAGAGTGTAATTTGGATTAAATAAAAAGTATGAAGGAATGTGATGGGAGTGTGACTGTAAACTTGGAAGATTGTGGAACACTAATACGATAATCAGTTTAGGTCTTTAGGTAATGCTCAGAAAAAACAAAACCTTTTAATAATACATCAGAGACAGAGCTGAAAATGGACAACACACAATATTGAGCGTTGCAAATAACACGTGGCCATTAGAAGTCAATTCTGGTGGTGGAGATTTCGTTTACTGTTCACCGGTAGATGGCAATTCTGGAAACACTGGAAACTCAACAAGGAAAGTATTTTTATATACAGTATTGTACACACAAGTATGGTCATCACCACTACTTTTTTCTCTATGTATAATTATTATATGGATTGGAAAATCGATCCTGAGACTCTAAAGGAGCATTCATTAATGATAATAAATATCCATAATATCATAGTCCACAGGATGTAGCTTCTAAATTACAACACTGATATGATAGCAGCAGTCCCATTTTCCTTCTCTGCCTCTTCCCATGTCTGTGTGTGTGTGTGTGTGTGTGTGTGTGTACCACATCTTACTACTCTTTCTGACATTCTTGTTCCACCTGGTGCACCATAATTGTGATGTGGTTACTGGTATAACATGTAAATAATTTGTACATAATAGTTAGAGTATTTATTTTTGCGTACATGTCTAACATATAGCAACCACGAGTGTTCCTCATCGAGCAGTTAACAGAAGTAAAATAACCCAATTCATATTTTGATTCTCGTATATCGAATGCGTGATTTATTTCTTGACTGAGATGTGGTGATGTCAGTCTGTTGTGTGTGTGTGTGAGAGAGAGAGAGAGAGAGAGAGAGAGAAAGAGAGAGACAAAAAGGGAAGGAGGTGTAGAACATTAGCTATGTATCCGTGTTATAAAGATCGAGTGAAGATGGAGAGTTGTAGAGAAATCATTCATAATTTCCCCATACAGTCATCTAAAGTTCATTGAGAGAGTTGGAGATGTCGGGCATTCTATAATGAAGGCTTATGACCAGAACGTGTGTATGCATTACGAGTACTACATAATAAGAAAACCATGAATTACTCAATGCAAAATGACGGTACCATTATGCTGTTCTCTCCTTCCTCACCATTCACCTCTTGTTAAATTCCTCGTATTCTCTCCCACTACACATGTGTGGTTTTACAGAGGGAGGCGGGGGGGGGGGGGAGTGACTGGTGTTAATTAATGGGTGTGTGAATGAGGATGAATGATATATTAACAACTAGATGTACAGTACTGTGTTATGTGTAGGAATGAATGCATGGGTGTTGACGTGTGGATGGTATCATTTTGTAGGTGTGTGTGTGTTTGTTGGTTGGTTGGTTGGTGCGTGCCCTACAGGTGTGGAAAGTGGTGTGTAAGATTGTTGAGGACAATTACTAATAAAGGGATGTGAGAAGAACATTTGACTGAACGTTGTCTAGTGTTGTGTAGAGTCTCTGTTGCTGTATATCTATCTAACCGTTACCATGGTCTCTTTACCTTCAATGTGACCACCTTAGATACCTGGCTTCTAGTCTAATTCATATAGTCACTGTATTTACTATGTATAATATTTACCTATGTATACAGCCATCATTGATATTCCCTATATTTTTTTATAAGATGAACAAAATTGTACGTTGATTTTTTTTTTTTTTCTGTAACTTTCTGTGAGGTGTTGTTCAAGTAAAGAAAATGCATGTCTCCTACTTCGAGGTTGACTGACTGTCTTGGTCTGTGAACTGGGAAAGTGAGGTTTGGTACGTGTAGTGTGGGTTGGGTTGTAGTCAAATGTATGTACTTACCACACACCTGCCTCAACCCCCTCACTCACCATGCACCATCCCACGTCTCATCATTCATCTTCATGTTTCTGTACACAAGAATGACCAAGGAATAAAAAAAACTTGATGATGTTTTCTCTTGACGTTTTATATCCAGTGTTCTCACATTGTATTATCATTTTATTTACTTCCTGTATTGGTAATCAGTGACTTATATATAATACCATACATGTATATACAGTAAAAGATATGATGGATGTGTGTAAAAGCTACGATATGCACATTGTAGTTGTTCTATATATTTTTGTTGTGCCTTTAGAATTATAATTAAAATGTTCATGCGTTGAGGAGGGTTTGGGGGGGTTATTGGGGTGCGGAAATAAGGGGGACAGGCTTTCTACTCACCTCAAGCCTGTCCCCCTATTCCCACACACCCCCAGTCGCCCCCTAAGCCTGTCCCCTACTCCCACACCCCTTTAATTGCCATTGAATATATAGGTAATTATCCAGGTCGGGTGAGATTTTAGTGACTTCAAGTGTACACATTGTTAAGGGGAGAGTATACTTTTGGTACATTGGAGTGCCTTGATTCCTCCATACTATGCCAGGAAACAGGGCCAGATTATCAAATAGAATGGTGGTCTGTTGCTGGGAATAGTTTGGAGGAATCATTATCTCCAAAATTACCAAAACTGCACCTTCCCCTTAAGAGATCAACCAATACGAGGTTAATGGTCGTTGAAGTGTAGGTAAATTATAAACACTTTCTAACCTTCGAGGAAAAAGCCATTTACCAATAAGAGTTTTCTAGTTATTGAAATATTCTAAAATCCTTCTAATGTTACTTTGATTACATACTAAATCAATTAATATTTCTGAATATTTTGAGTATTTGGTAGATACATACAAACATACAGTCTCACATAGCGAAACTGAATAGAAATGTTAGACAGTAATAAATTAATGGATTCCTTTGATACATTGCCTATAGAAAAAAAAAAAAAAAAATATTACTCCTTTTCATATTCGAGACTCCGGTCTATAATTAATCTGCTGTCATGTGGATGTTGCCGCTACAGGGTTCTATTTCCTTTGACCAACTTTTTTCCTCGCGGTGAGCTGAGGTGTTTCTCAGATATACGTCATGGTTTCCTTTGAATTGATTTCATTGAATGAGCGTACCTTGTCTCAGGCTTCACACACACATATCAAACAGAAAAGAAAAAAAAAGATACGATGCCAATATTGAGGTCTGCCACATGTGGTTGTAAACACATCTGGAAAGTTTTGGGAATCGTTCTCAGAGTTTGTCGATCGCCTGCTAAACCAGTCTGTGTGAATATTAGTTCCATGTATAGTTTCTGGACAATAAGCCTTTCTTGTATTCATATTATATACTGGTAAAAACGGATACTTTATCAGTGTACCAGTCCTTGTTAGGCTTCAACTCGTTCAGGCTCTGGTAACTTACTTGTATTTGATTCTTTGGACGGGTAGTATTGTTGTTGTTGTTGTTGTTAGGTAGCGTAGACGTGGGTGTTTTCTAAGGTAAGCTTCCCAGTTTAATATTCATTTATTTACACTTATATCTATTTACACACAGACAGGGAATGATATTGATGTGCTTCTGTCTGATATAGTAGTGTGTCTCTCTTGGTGAGACAATTATATAATAGCCCTAAGGGAGCAAGTTTAAGAATCCTACCTGAGTCTATTCTCAGTGGTTTATATTCATTCTCATCTTGAGTTGTCAGTTGTCTTTAGATACAATTATTACTGTGTGTTGTGTCATGTTTACGTGGCCAGACAAGCCACGTTGGTCTTGTGGTCATATGGTCATGTGGTAGGACAAGCCACGTGTCTTAGTTATGGGGTATAGTCACATTGGTCTTAGTCATAAATCAACTAATCAGTTTATATTATCTGCTATTTGCTTAACTCCGGCTCCTCATATAACTAACTAATTCTATGATTCATGTTTCCTATTTATTCTATGCCGGTTCCTGAGTATGAGTATACCTGCTGCAATCAGTTCTGGTTTATTTAGTTAACCTTTACTGTGATTATTTCTGGTCTTATCATTGTAGACTACATTATTCTGCCTTATTGTGTACATCAGCATCAAAATGACATCATAGTTTAATAATTCTGTTGGGAAATTAGTTAATCAATGAAATACAGTCAACCAGGCCATGAATCTTTCACTGCAAATATACAAAAAGCCGAGCTACTGGACTGTACACTTGTGCACTTCCGAGTTTGTGCTTTGGTATTCTCTCAGTATCCACTTCCCTCACAACTGGAGAGGTACACAGTGTTATCAGACTCTACACTGATACACATCACTCTGATTTGGTCGGAGTGTCTCGGTTATTTACCTTATTTGTTTTCCTCTTGCCAGACTAGCTGTACAGTATATATAGACAACTAACAAAAAAAATTGGGAAACATTTTATTTGGTTCCCGTTAGGCGTTACTTCATGTTAGAGAGAAGCACCGCTTATCTAAATGTTTTGTAAGTAAAGTACCGGTAATTAAACCTACTGTACTATAATCTGCTTACTTGCTAGATAGTATTATTGGACTAACGCTGTACGATCTAAGATGTCACAGGAATACCCCCGTCATCCGAGTATCAGCATGTGAATATAAAATTGTCTGTATATTAAGAAAGGGATGGTTCAGTTGTCTGTCCACTGACCAACAAGAGACTTTACATCTGCCTGGATACTTGTTTACGATAATAGAATTGTCCACCTACTTACCATCGATGCACCAACTGTTCTCCTGTTTATCACTGACTATTTAGTTCATTACTAGCCTCCAAGTGTCCATCTACTTACCATCCCACAAGTAAACACCTCCTTACCAAGAGATTCTACCTGATGGTTTCTGTATGCCAGGACAATCAAGAAAAATGTCACTGAAAGCAAAGAGGAAGTTGTGGCTGATGATTACTGTGTTTACTGTAACTTACATCCTGGTATACACACAACTCACTTCATCTGGACGTGGCAGAGGTGAGGTTGGTTCCATCACGGTGTTCTTCTCACACTATAGGCTACTCTAATTAGTCGCCAGAGATTTTGTTTTCTTTTTTAATTTCCTTCAAGAAATAAGAGTTTATGTCAGTCTGAGTATGAACTTTTTTTTTAAGTTAAATGTTGTTTCTTATAGTTATGATGGTTTTAATCGATAACGTGGTAATGAACAACATGATGTCATAATTAAGTGTCTAATAATCTTCCATTGAAGTCTGAGGTGAATCCATCCATTAAAATAACGAGAGAATGAAGGATGAAGGTTGGATATTGGATTGAATTAAGGTGGGAGGAAAAGTGATGAGGATGAGGATGGGTGTAATTAATATTTTGACTCATAACTGATATTCTGTTTGTTTGTTTTTTGTTTTGTTTTCAGATACAACAAGTATGGATGAGAGAACCATAATTAAGGCAGACGTCAACTCGTCGCTACAGACAACTTCAAACAAATATGCGAATCCTCCTTCTACCGAGACGATGAAAGTTGGATATAATAAAGACTTTAATGAATCCTATCAATATAACACATTGGGTTTGTCGTCTGGTGTTTCTTCCTTGGTACTTATACTCAGTTCAATGCCTCGTAGCGGTTCGACTTTAATCTCGGACCTCTTAACCAATGTTGCTGACTCCATTCTCTTTTTTGAACCTCTTTGGCTGACAGATAAAAATAAACAGTGCATATCCAATAAAACATGTGTTGCCAAACAATTGCGTGACATTTTTACTTGTAATTTCGACGAGCGTTTTGAAAATTGGCTGAAAGGATATGGTCTCTTCTTTAAGTATTTTAATAATGAAGCCAGAGAATGTATCAACGATAAAAACCATACAGCCAAAAGAGCTTGTGTAGATAAAATGGAACTTCATCAGTTGTGTAATGCTGCACCAATCAGATTTGTGAAAGTCATCAGAGCTAGAATGAGTTGGATTGAACCATTGTTAGAAGATCCATTGCTAAATTTCAAAGTTATTCATTTAATTAGGGACCCACGTGGTTCCCTTAACTCCATTAGAAAGTTTGGATGGGTAAAGGATCCAATGATAAGATGCAATGACCTTGAGAGCGATCTTATCAACTTTGATTATTTCCACAGAAAGTTTCCTTTGAAAGTGTTTCAGCTTAATTATGAGTCATTCTGCCTTCATCCATTCAACATTACAAGAGACCTTTTTAGTTTCGTTACAGGCAGTGCAACGTTACCGCATGCCCTAACAATTTTTATAGAAAAACATATGACTGAAAATATATCAGGTGCTATGACCACTTACCGAGACAGCCAAAAGCACTACGAGGAATGGCGTCATCAAATCTCCAAGGAACAACTCGAGTCTATTGAAAAGGAAACCGCTTGTCTAAACTCTATCCAACACATGAATCATACCGTATTTGGTTCGATAGAAAAGTGCAGGAATACAAGTATCCCATTATTATTAAAAATAAACAAATTATGATCAAACTATTTCCTCGCCCACTTTACCCTTTCACACCAAAGTGTATAATATATATATATACGTCACAGGTGTCATGTAACAGGTGGTAAGAGACAAGTAACATTTGTCGACTGTCGTGGCTGTATTAACATTAACTTTAAGATCACAGGAACCCCTATATAAGCAACGGGTCGTCCATCATGGTGTCATAATCCCAGAAGAACTAATGTACACACGTGATAGGTAATTTATGACCAGAGATGAACTGCAGGCACCACACACACACTCACACACACACACACACACACATACCCTGCATTCGAACTCAGCCTCTATAGGTGTACTGGGTGGGGAAATGAGCAATAGCCTACCAGACGATTCGAATCTTTCTGCTCCTCACACTCTGGTCAGAAATAATGTATCATGAGTGTACAGTTGGCTCCACTTCCGCGTATACCACTTAGCGTTGCCAATGTTGAGCCATCCAGAAAATTGAATCCCGAGCCACGTGTGATCATGATGAGAACCAAATCATTACCGAGTGAGATGGAAAGAAGAGTTGGCATAGGGAGAGTGACTCTTGATACAGTGTGGGTGCAGGAAATTATTTCAATTTCTCGAACACTGCTCACTTCAACACTTGTGGTTGGTTCATTGACCTGAGCGTGTGAATGTCTGACTAAAAGACATAAATCGAGAGTGATTTTATTAGAGTAATAAATAGTCCTGCCACATTTGTACACAAAATATCACATCCTATTTTTTCACGTCTTGCTATCATAATAATTGATTGATCATATCCTCCATACTATTATATCCTCCATACTATTATATCCTCCATACTTGCTGTTTCTCCTCTGCATCCTTTGGAATATAACATTACACTTGGATTCCAATACCACAAGATAACTAAAGGTGACAGTCAGCTTTGTTGATTTATAACCTCAGGTGTTTACCGTAATAATTCACACCAGCTCCAATAATAATACTCGAACCTTGTTGAAGCTTTTCCTCTCCAGACCCACGCCCCACTTTCCATCTCACTCGGTATATAGTGATTTGGTTCGCATCAGGATCACACGTGGTTCGGGACTCAAATGTGTGGGTGACTCAACATTGGCAACGCTAAGTGGTAAACGCGGAAGTGGAGCCAACTGTACCATGTCATTATGTAGTGTTCTCTGCCTATTATAGTGGTGTATAATCGACCTGATATTATTATTGCACGATATATGTTTTACGTGTATGTATTTGTGTCTGTTGAGTAAGCGAAGGTTAATTAGTATTAGAGGTCCACAATCATGCACATTTCATTCGATGTAATGTATAAAAAAAAATTGATTTGTCAGACTTATGGCCAGTTGTGTATACAGTGGTGATCCAAAATTTGTATCCAGTTTGAAACTTCACTCAGCAACTTACTACTATCACTTCTGCCTTTTAATCCTTTTCTCAACTGGACTGACTGGTGCTGACTCAACCTTATTATGAAGCAAGCCTGGATACTTGTACTTGACTGTGTGGGTTGTTTGTGGGAGAAGAACCCTGAACCACACACACTCATACCTGCTAATGTGTATTTTGTGTGTCTGTCATCTGTATCCTGAATCAATAACTTGGGTACTAGGATGGTGAGTGCCAGTTGTTAATAAAGTTGATGTATGTATGAGATGCTGTGTTCATTATTATGCATATCAATTATGTATTTTTGGGAGCCTGTTTGTTGGTTTTATTTGTCCTTCATGAAAACCCAAGTTAATATATATATATATATATATATATATATATATATATTTATATATATATATATATATATATATATATATATATTTATATATATATATATATATATATATATATATATATATATATATATATATATATATATATATATATATATATATATATATATATATAGAATTATCTTAATACACTTATGGGGAGAATTATTTTGCTGTTGAATTAGTAGGTTTGTGATACATCCAAACTATTCCAAGCAACAGTTCACCTTTATTTTTGCTAATTTGGTCCTGTTTCCTGACATACTTTGGAGGAACCAGTAACCCTCTAATTTAACAACAAGAGAATCTCTCTTTAAGTGTGATGTAGTCAGAAAACTGGAGGTAAATGAGTCCTTCAAATGTTGCTATGAAACACATACACCTATATGGAAGGGGCTTGTCAGGAGGAATCAGAAGCCACCAATTCTCAAACATGATCACGTACAGGGTCCTTAATTAACAGATGTATCTTCATGTGGCGAATTTATCAACGTAAAATCGACAGCTGTTGCTAGAGTGACTCCCATAGTGGTCGAAACGAAGAAATTTTGTTAATAGACCCATTGAATAAAAAAAATAAAAAACACCCACCCACCACTACTATATACACAAACACACACAATGTCACTGTACACACACTCACACACGCACACAATGTCATGTATATACACACACATACAATGTCACTGTACACACTCACACTCGCACACGCACACAATTTCACTATACACACACACACAGTCACTTTACACACGCAACGTCACTATACACACAAACTTGTACACAACATCAATGTAGACACATTTTGTCAAGCAATTGCATATTTTAACTTGGCATATTTTAACTTAGCTAATTTATTAATAAAATCGGTGAATTTCTTCCACCATAATTTATAGAGATTATTACTAGAAATGGAATCTGACAATAACTTATATCTCAAAGTTGTTTGCGCAAACACTTATGCCAAAATAGATAATAACAGATAAAATAACAGAGGTCTTTGGCAACTAAAAGGACTTCAACCTAAGATATTGTGAGTTTTGTAACTTTGTGCAGTAGAGACTCGACTCGAGACGACAAGACAGATCAGACAGTCAGTGGCACAACCTGCTACACAGGGTACAACGGCACAAGCCACCACAACTTCCACAAGTCAGTGCTGATTTGGTCTCGGTAAGGGGAGGTTGTGCGCCGCGTCTGTCTCTCTTTTCTCTCGTGGTTGATGTTTAAAACCTAAACTATGGGTTTTGGCGCCCCTTCTTTCCCAAGATAAACTTTCTCTTATCCTCTCTTCAACTGTCCCTTCTTTCCTTCTATTTCACTTTCGTTCTCTCTCTCTCCCTCTCTCTTCTGTATAATAATTATCTTGTCTTTCTACGTCTGTAAAGTATCATTTTCTCTTATCCTCTCTCTCTCTCTCTGCTGTTAATTCAACTAAAAAATATACAACTTTTACACTGGGTAGTAGGGCTACACAAAAACACACGCATACACACTACATACACTAGTATACAAACAAAACAAACTATACTCACTCGGGATAATACACACAATAATACACTTATCTATCAATCTGTCTATCCATCTATCTATTTATATCCATCAATCAATCTATTTATTGATCTAACGTTAGGAGTGAAAAGTGACAATAGCCTAATCGGTGAAAAACGACCACCAATTACCCAATAACAATGATCAATTATTACTGTCTTCTCCATATAGACAAAACGTAAAGAAAAACACGAAAACAATAATATTATATAAAACAATGTGGTGAGACTTTGTGTGACCATTTAGGACTGGAAAATGTCCTAACTTAACTTAGACACTGAATTGAAAACAATGGCTCAAACAAGGTGGTGGAGTTTTGTGTAATTATTTAAAAGTGGAAAGTGTCTAAACGTTAATTATTTCCAACTTCCATAGGATAAGAACAATGTGTATAAGAGTGAAAAGTGGAAAATTAAATATAAGAATAATATGGTAAATGGTTAATTACCGGTATTTATAGAAGATAATAAAAATAATATTGATGCTTAATATAAACACATTATCAAATACAATGTGGTAGGCACAAATGGTAAAGACAAGATCAAAACAATGTATTTATATTGAAAAATGACGAATGTGACCAAAAAACAAGAATAAAGATAAAAATAAATCAATAATAAAAAACAATATGGGAAATAATAATTACGGTAATTTACGTTAAAGACAAGATCAAAACAATGCATTTAAGAGTAGAATCTGGTCAATCTATAATAACAGATTTCAAAACAATGTGGTGGTGGAGGTGGTGGTGTACATTGGTGTGTTGTTTTTGTGGTGGTGTGAGAGGGTTTAATCTGGACACACATCGCACTGTTCTACACACTGGACCACAACACAGTAAATTCGGCTTCAGCCTCGCTCAGCACAATGATCACACGGGCAGTTGGTGAGTGTGTGTGTGTTATAGAGGCTGATGTGTGTGTGTGTGTATGTATGTGTTATAGAACCTGGTGTGTGCGTGTGTGTGTGTGTTATAGAGGCTGGTGTGTGTGCGCGTTTGTTCACTCACTCATCTGATAAATCACACGAGTTACGAGTAGCTGGGGTGTGTATGTTGTGATTATGTGTGTGTTTTTGTTTCTTTCACACGGGTAGCAAGTGTACCTATGTGTGTGTGTTACAGAGAGAGAGAGTGTGTGTGTGTGTGTTATAGAGACAGAGTATGCATGTGTATGTTATAGAGAGAGAGACTGTGTGTGTGTGTATTCTCTCATAGCATAGCCTACACATTTAATTTCACTGTCACCATAGGCCTCTCTCTCTCTCTCAGTGTGCGTGTGAGTTTGTGTGTGCCTTTTCTCTGTCATACACACACACACACTATATATATATATATATATATATATATATATATATATATATATATATATATAATAGATCATGACTCGGTATAATTTCCAGATATTTCTAGATTTTGGATTTTAAGTAGCGTAACTAAGAGAGAGGGAGAGATTGTGTGTGTATTTCTTTAGTCCATATTATCCCATATTATTAGGCTTTATTATTAGTCTATTAGTCCTATTAGGCTTTCTGTTTGTATGTTTATCTATCACTCTTATCTCTCTATCTATCACTCCATCTACCTTCCTCCCTCTATCCCCATCTATCTATCCCACAATACAAGATATTTACACACACACACACACGAACAATACCTTCTAGAGCGTTCAACTCTTGTCTGATGTCACCTCTCTTTATCTCTCTCTCTCTTACCGCAACTGCAAGAAGAGAAGAGAGAGAGAGAGCAAAACATTTAAGGTTGTTATTGTGTGTGTGTTTTATATGTATTTGTGTATAATATGTGTTTGTATATATCTGTGTGGTTGTATGCATGTATGTGCGTTTGTTTATGTGCATCTGTATAAACTGAGAGAGAGAGAGAGAGAGAGAGAGAGAGAGAGAGAGAGAGAGACTGAAGTGTGCCTTGAATGTTAAGAAAATAAACAGAGATAGAGTGGCAGAATTGATGCAAGAGAGAGGGAGAGAAAATGGGAGAGGATTGATGTTATTCGGAAGGAAGCAAGAAAGGGAGGTTGAGAGAGAAGGGGGGATTGAAGTAGGAAGTATGGAAGGAAGGGAGGGATGGAGAGAGTTAAAAATGAGTGAAAAGTAGGATGGGAAAGAGGAAAGTTATGAAGGAACGAATGAATTGAATAGAATTAAATGACCAATTAAATGCAATAAGTAGGCTATAAGAGGAGAAAATGAATGATCGAGAAGGCAATAATAATAATAATAAAAATAATAATAATGATGAAAAGAAGAAAATTACATTGATAAATAATTCACACATACAAAAAAAAAAAAGATTATCTATTTTTATTCCAAACTGTGACGTCACAATCCATGATGGCCTCTCATGTAAACAAAACAAAAGCGCGGGAAATATTTAAACAGCTGTGACGCTCCAATCCAAGATAGCCGCATATGTAAACAAAACAAGAGAGTGTGTGTGTGTTTTATTTTTATTTTACTTAATTTGTGTGTGTGTGTGTGTTTTGAAATAGATGGTGTGTGTGTGTATGTTAGAGAGTTGGATTGTGTCTAAGTAGGTAGCCTATTTGTGTGTTTGTGTGTTATAAAGATGGATTGTGTCTGTTCGTGTGTGTGTTATAGAGATGTAGTGTGTGTGTGTGTGATAGAGATGGAATGTGTCGAAGTGTGTGTGTGTGTGTGTGTGTATATGTGAGCAAGGGCTAGTCTATAGTGACAGTTTTCAAAAAAGATGATAAACAAAATGCAGAGATTTAGCCTATATA
Organism: Petrolisthes manimaculis; assembly: GCA_034508575.1. Classification (NCBI taxonomy): domain Eukaryota; kingdom Metazoa; phylum Arthropoda; class Malacostraca; order Decapoda; family Porcellanidae; genus Petrolisthes; species Petrolisthes manimaculis. The sequence goes on from JAWZYT010000062.1 coordinate 56,932, forward strand.
GGAATAAATAATATAAGTAATAGTACAAGTTACCTATGCTGTATTAAAATAATTATGCTATAAAAATTATGCAATAATAAGTATGCTATACTGTATATAATTATGCAATTGTGTTATAGCCTACTCTGAAACGTATATAGGCTAATGTTATCTCTCTCTCTCTCTCTTCGGTATATTTTTTTCTTTATTTAGGATGTGGGTCAATGTTGTGTTTTTGTATACTTTCTATACCAACCAAAAGTATATTACACCTATACAAAGGAGTTGCAGTAGGCTATATTTACAATCTTACTCACTCTCTCTCTCTCTCTCTCTCTCTCTCTCTCTCTCTCAGTACTCGTGTCCTAAAATTTTCACACACACGCTTGAATACTTATGCATAGTCCTTCTTTTACACATATACATACACACACACATAGCCTACATACATACATAGATGTTAAAATTTATTCCATATCCTACAAACACACACGCGCATTTTGAATACTTACACATATTCCTTCTATATAGTATTCAAGCACACAAACTTAAACGAACACACACACACACAGTTCATTCCTCAGAACCGG
>JAWZYT010000062.1:60000-70000 GCA_034508575.1 Petrolisthes manimaculis
GATGCATGACGTCACTGTTACCCATATAAAGGTCCTGGTGTCATATATGCATAACTCAGTGTTTGCTGTGAGGTCAAGGGAGAAGGATGTTACAGAGAGAAAACAAAAGTATATATATATATATATATATATATATATTTTTTTTTTTATTTAGGCCTAATATTTATGTTTAGATATATTCCCATTGGACGAAGCCACAATCAAACCAAACATACGAACACGGTAAACGAAGCCAATCCAAAAAGGTGTCGCAAATTTCCAAATCTTTCTGTTATTTATTAACCATCGGTCCCCTTATTAAGGCTTAATAGGCCTAGGGGCGTTAAGAAGGCCTAGAGAGAGAGAGAGAGAGAGAGAGAGAGAAAGACAGAAATTAAGAAAGAGAGAGACACACACAGACAGTCAGACAAATAGACATCATTGAGACAGACTAAAATGAACACACACACATATAATAGCATATACACTACGACATATATATACTGAATAGGCTACATATTGATAGATATATGGTGTTCAAAAGAGAGAGAGAGAGAGAGAGAGAGAGAGAGAGAGAGAGAGAGAGAGAGAACTACCTGCTGACCATATCCTTTCGTCCCTCCTCCCCCCCTCCCCTCATCAAGGGTAAGATATATTGCCTATCCTCCTCCTTCCCCCCTCACCCTCTTCCCTCCTTACCTTCCTCCTTCCCCTCTTCTTCTCTCCTATACCTTCTTCCTTCCCCTCTTCTTCCCATCCTTACCTTCCTCCTTCCCCTCTTCCCTCCTTCCCTCTCCCTCTTTACCTTCCTCCTTCCCCTCTTCCCTCCTTACCTCCTTCCCCTCTTCTCTCCTATACCTTCTTCCCCTCTTCCCTCCTTCCCTTCTTCCCTCACCTTCTTCCCTCCTTACCTCCTTCCTTCCCTTCCTCCTTCATTCCTTCCTACTATACTTTCTACAGTTGTATGTGTGTCTACGTTTTGGAGATACATAGGCTATAGAGAATATCACACACGCACGCACACACACACACGGGAGGGAGAGAAAAAGAGTGTATGTATGTCAGAGAGAGAGAGAGAGAGAGAGAGAGAGAGAGAGAGTAAGTGAGGGGGGGAGGGAGAAAGAGTAGGCTATGTATGTCTGAAAGAGAGAGAGTGTGTGTCAGAGAGTGAGTGTGTATGTATGTCTTGGAGAGAGAGAGAGAGAGAGAGAGAGAGAGAGAGAGAGAATACCATATGGGGAAAGGTGGCCTGAGAGGCGCCACTTATTCCATACTTGGTAACTCACCCTCCCTCCCTCACACCTCCTCACTCACTCTTTCTCTCTCTCTCTCTCTCTCTCTCTCTCTCTCTCCAAGACATACATACACACACACGCACACACACTCACTCCCTTACACACACACACACTCTCTCTCTCTCTCTCTCTCTCTCTCTCTCTCTCTCTCTCCAAGACATACATACACACCCACACTTCCTCCTTCTCTTACACCTCCCCCTTTCTCTCTCTCTCCTCTTTCTCTCTCTCTCCTCTTTCTCTCTCTCTCTCTCAGATAGCCTATACATACATACATTCTTCCTATGTATCTACCAATCTTTCCATCCATCCATCCATCTATCCACCCATCCGCCTCTCTACCCACCCATCCATCTAGGCCTATCTATCTACCTATCCATCTAGGCCTATCTATCTACCTATCCATCTATCTACCCTTCTATTCACTTACCTATCTATCTATCTATATCTATTTATCAATACATGTACAGCCACAATCAAATAACCACCAACACCTTCCTTCCATCGTGAAAAATAAATCAGTATCATATCAAACTATAAACTTAAAACAACACCTTACGTCAACTCAACCCCCTCAATTATTATTATTATGAGGTGCTGCAAAAATCATATACGTGTTGTTCTTTATTACCAAGATATTTATTATTATTATTATTATTATTATTATGAAGTGCTGCAAAAATCATACACGTGTTCATTACCAAGATATTTATTATTACAATTGTTTTTTATTACCAAGATATTTATTATTATTATCATTATTAATATTATTATTATTATTATTATTATGATGATGATGAGGTTCTGCAAAAATCATACACGTGTTGTTCTTTATTACCAGGATATTTATTAATTACGATGGAAGGAAGGTGTGGGTGGATATTTGATTGTTGGTGTACATCTTTACATCCATGCAGGGTATTGGTTGGGGCCCCTGAAGCTGAAACGAGTCAACGGGATGTCACGAAGGGAGGAGCTGTGTATCGCTGTCATCCCTTCAACGTTGGACAGTGTGAACAAATACCCTTCGATTTAACAGGTAATTTTTTTTTGTGTGTGTGGTAATAGTAGTAGTAGTAGTGTGTGTGTGTGGTGGTAGTAATAGTAATAGTAGCAGTAGTAGTGTGTGTGTGTGTGGTAGTAATAGTAGTGTGTGTGTGTGTGTGTGTTAGTAGTAATGATAGTAATAGTAAAAGTAGTAGTGTGTGTGTGTAGTAGAAGTTGTTGTAGTATTATTATTAGTTTTAATAATATTACTAGTAGTAGTAATAGTAGTAGTAATAATAATAAGCATGTGACAATTACAATAAACAAATATAACAATAATATTATATATATTTTCATGCAAAAGTAGAATTAGAATATCTTTTTCCACCAAACTATCCACCCACCACCATCTATCCCTCCACCTCACTCCACCAAACTATCTACCCACCACCATCTATCCTTCCACCTCACTCCACCAAACTATCTACCCACCACCATCTATCCTTCCACCTCTACCACCCCCACCAACCTATCTATCCTTCCACCCCTACCACCAATCCACCTATCCACCTATCCTTCCACCTCACTTCACCAAACTATCCTCCCACCCCTACCACCAACCCATCTATCCCCCCACCAATCTATCCACGTGTGTCTATCCACTTACAGGAGATCACTGGGAGAATGGACGTCAGGTTGACAGTAAAAGTAGACAGTGGTTTGGAGCTTCTGTCACAAGTAGTAGTGGTGTTATTGTGGTGAGTATACCTGTCTATTTTACCTGTCTGTATGTCTGTTTGTATGTGTGTCTATTGTAGTGAGTACCTGTCTATTTACCTGTCTGTATGTCTGTCTATATTGTAGTGAGTACCTGTCTATTCACATGTCTATCTATTTGTCTATCCTCCTGTCTATATGTCTGTCAAAAGTAGGTGTGGTGAGTCTGTATATTCCTTTGTATTTCTTTATATTTATTATTGTATTATTTTGTGTAATTTTGTATTTCTTTGTATTCCTTTGTATTCCTGTATTTTATATCTTTGTATATTATTATTTTTTATTCCTTTGTATTAATGTATATTATTTTTTGTATTTCTTTGTATTCGTGTATATTATTCCTTTGTATTTCTTTGTAGTTCTTTGTATTACTTTATATTTCTTTGTATTCCTTTGTATTCCTCGTCCTTGGTAAGTCATATTTCATTTTTGTGGAGCCAGGATAATTTAACACGACTTGAGGTTTGAGCAAGATTCTCTCTCTCTCTCTCTCTCTCTCTCTCTCTCTCTCTCTCTCTCTCAAACACACACATGGACATGCATTTACACACACACACACTCTCTCTCTCTCTCTCAAACACATACATACACATGCATTTACACATTCTCTCTCACACATAACACATTTAAACGCATTTCTTTCAGTCTGCTCTCTCTCTCTTTTTCTCTCTCTCTCTCTTTCTCTCTCTCTCTCTCTTTATCTCTCTCTCTCATATTTTGCTCTCAAATATCTTGCCCTGTTTTTCCAAGATATTTGAACCAAACCACCCTAAGATTTTTCAGAGAGAGAGAGAGAGAGAGAGAGAGAGAGAGAGAGTTAACAGAAAGAGAAGGAGCGTGCGTTTTTAGAGAGAGAGAGAGAGTACAAAAATTGAGATAGATATTAAAATCGGGATAGATAAACAAAAATAGAGACAGGTAAAGATAGAATTAAAGAGACACACAAACAGACAATGACTGTGATAGAGAAATAGAAAGGGGGAGATAGAAATTCTTTTCGGAATGTATTCTCTCTCTCTCTCTCTCTCTCTCTCTCTCTAAACACACGCTCCCTCTCTGTTAACTCTCTCTCTCTCTCTCTCTCTCTCTCTCTCTCTCTCTCTCTCTCTCTCCCCAATTACAAACCACTCGAGCCGCGAAAATGGTTTGAGAGGTGGCCCACTTAACCTCTCTTTCTCTCTCTCTCTCTCTCTCTCTCTCTCTCATTTGTGTCACGGAGAGAGAGAGATAGAAAAGAGAAAGAGAGAGAGAGGTGTAAGGTAAAGTGGAGGGAAAGGTGTCTATTTACATAAACTTAATGCTGATGACTCTCTCTCTCTCTCTCTCTCTCTCTCTCTCTCTCTCTCTCTCTCTACAAGGTCTTTCAGGTCTAGTTCAATTTTCATTCCTCTTATTTTTTAAAGACGTCACAATGTAAACAAACAAGATGGCCGACCATAACAAACATGGCGGACTTCTGATGACGTCACAATGTAAACAAACGAGATGGCCGACTTCTGATGACGTCACAATGTAAACAAACAAGATGGCCGACCAGAAGAAAGATAATTATCAATATATATTAATTAATGTGTATATTTAACTTTCTATTTTTGTATCTATAGTTTCAACTGTCTGTATGTATGTATGTCTATCTATCTATCTAACTATATCAATCTATTTATCTATCTACTTATCTATCTGTCCATCTGTTTAACTGTTAATCTACCGTACCTACTTATCTATCTGTCTATCTATCTGACTGTTTATCTATTTATCTATCAGTCTATCTACCTCTCTATGTGTCTTGCTTATCAGTTTAATAAGGTATGTGTTTATAAGCAAAGCACTCCAATGAGAGAGAGAGATAGAGATAGAGGATGTATGTGTGTGTGAGAGAGAGAGGGAGGGAAGGAGGATGTATGTGTGTCAGAGAGAGAGAGAGAGACAGATAGAGAGAGGGAGGGAGGATGTATGTGTGTGTTTGAGAGAGAGAGATAGAAGATGTATGTGTGTGTGTGAGAGAGAGAGAGAGATAGAGGATGTACAGTATGTGTGTGTTTGAGAGAGAGAGAGAGGATGTATGTGTGTTTGAGAGAGAGGAAAGGAGGATGTATGTGTGTTTGAGAGAGAGAGAGAAAGAAAGAGAAAGAGAGAGAGAGAGACTGATCCCATCCTCTCCTTTTCTTCCATTTCCTTTTCTCTTCCTCCTTCCTTTCTCCTTTCACTGTTCCCTTTCTTTCTCCCTTCCTTCCTCCCATTTTTCCTCCCTTCTCTCCTTGCCTTCCTTCTTTTCTATTCACTATTCTCTCTCTCTCTCTCGCATTCCTTCCCTTCCTTTCACATTCCTTTCTTCAGTTATTCTCTACCTCACTCACTCCCTTCCATTTTCTCTCTCTCTCTTTCTCTCTCTCTCTCTCTCTCTCTCTCTCTCAACAACAAGGGCCTGTTCGAGAATTTGATAGCTATCTATGGGTCTCTCTCTCTCTCTCTCTCTCTCTCTCTCTCTCTCTCTCTCTCTCTCTCTCTCTCCTTTGTATGTGTGTTTTTCTATCTCTTTCTGTTTATCTTTCTGTCTCCCTCTCTGCCCATTTCCTTTCTTATTATTATTATTATTATTATTATTATTATTATTTCTTCACTTCCCTCCTCCTTTTCGTCCCTCCCTCCCTCTTTATTTCCTCTCTCTCTCTCTCTCTCTCTCTCTCTCTCTCTCTCTCTCTCTCTCTCTCTCTCTCTCTCTCTCTCTCTCTCTCTCTTCATTTCCTCTTTCCCTCCCTCCCTCATCATTTCCTCCTTGCCTTCCCTCCCTCTTCATTTCCTCCTTGCCTTCTCCATTTCTTCCCTCCCCCTTCCCTCCCTCCCTCCATATCCCCTTCCCTCCCTTCCCTCCCTGTCATATCACATTACCTCCAACACCTTTCCTCTCTTCTCTTTCTTCCTTCTCTCCTTCTCTCCATTTTATATATATGTATGAATAAATGTATGTATGTCTCCTTTTTATGCAGGTGTGTGTATGCATGTATGTATGTACTGTATGTATGTATGTATGTATGTATGTATGTATGCGTGTGTGTGTATTTTTGTATGTAGGCCTATGTGTAAATAGATGTGTATGTGTGTATCAGTGTATGTATTATAATTATGTATATAGTTATGTATATATGTGTTCATACATATCAGTATATATGGTTATATAGGCCGTCTGTTTGCATGTATGTATGTGTGTATGCATAAATGTGTTTAGATAATATCAAAACACATACACACTCACACATACATCAATACATATATTATGCTATGTATGTATATAAGTATGGATGGATGGACCTACTGAATACATGCATGTATGTATGTATGTAAATGTATGTAGGCTATGTATTTATGCAGTAAGGACAGAGAGAGAGAGAGAGAGAGAGGAAGTTTAGAACGGAAGTTATTTGGGAAAAGAAAGGAAGCAAAAAGAGAGAGAGGGAGAGAAGGTGAGATACGAGGGAAAATGAATGACAATCTCTCTCTCTCTCTCTCTCTCTCTCTCTCTCTCTCTCTCTCTCTCTCTCTCCTTCCGGTTTCAAGTTGTGTGATGAGATCATTATAGAAGGAAGGAAGGAAGGAAGGAAGGGATGGGGAATGAACTGTGGAGGGAGAAGGAAGGAAGGGCAGGAGGGAAAAAGTGAAAATAAAGAAAGGAAGGAAGGGAGAAGGGAGGAATGGCAGGAGGGAAGGAAGGAAAGAGTGAAATAAAGGAAGGGAGAAGGAAGGAAAGAAAGAAGGGCAGGAGGGAAGGAAGGAAAGAGTGAAAATAAAGAAAGGAAGGAAGGGAGAAGGAATAAATTGAAGGAAGGAAGGAAGGGAGGGAGGAAGGAAAGAATAAAATAAAGGAAGGAAGGGAGGAAAGAAAGAATAAATAAAAATAAAGGAAGGAAGGAAACGAGAAAAAACATCTTACTGTAAACATGTGTGACAGTCCGGACCTCTCTCTCTCTCTCTCTCCTCTCTCTCTCTCTCTCTCTCTCATTGTATATTTTGCTATTTATCTTAAGTTTATCACCTTTCTATCTGTCTATTTCACTACCTGTTTGCATCTATTAGCTGTATATGTCTATTTAAGTTTACATGGCAATCTGTCTGTCTATCTACATTTCTATCTATCTATCTATTTATCTATATATATCTATCTAACTATTAGTTCTTATTGCCTATCTATGTATCTATCTAACTTTACATTACATAATCAACTATGTATGAATATCTATATATCTATCTATATAACTTACCATTACATAATCAACTATTTATCTATGTACCCGTATCTACCTATCTATCTTTGTATGTATTATTTATCTATATAACTTAACATTACATAATCAACTATTTATCTATGTATCTACCTATCTATCTTTGGTAAATTTACAGTAAACCTGGGTTCAGTAAAACGTATATATTAGTATGTTTTACCACTAATTAGGACCATTCTAAGACTATTTTCTTCAATGGTGTTTCTCTCGGAAATGCCCCGTTTTGGAGATATGCCCCGTTTTCATACCCCATACAAACTTGGGGGAGAGCCTGGGAATCCGGGTTTTGTGTGGGGGAAAACACGCTGTACACTATGGCGTTGCCTTTATAATATGTAATTGTCTTAAATAAACACTTGAAACTGGAAATAAAAGCGAAATAACAAAGTTTTCGAGACCGAAACAATAAAATACAATTATAGCCCAAACAGCAGCGTTACAACACGTGTTGGCTTGGGTTGGGCTAGATATTCAAATCAAATGGTTATTTTGGGAATTAGTATTACCTAACCTGACCTGACCTAACCTAACCTAGACCACGACAGACTACCGGGACCTAACCTGGTCTAACTACCGGGCCTAACCTGGGCATAAAACCGGTATAACAAATAGAAGTAGTTACCGGGTAAATATCCAGGAACGTAGATGGATACAGGACGCTCAAACACAGTATTCCCAAAACAAAATATAGCCAATACAGCCACAAGTGGCGTGAATATTACAACATTTGCAACACTGATAGTGTTTTCCCCCACCCAAAACCCCGTATTCCCAGGCTCTCCCCCAAGTTTGTATGGGGTATGAAAATGGGGGCATATCTCGAAAACGAGTCATTTCTAAGAGAAACAAAGTTAAGAAGTGTATTATAAAGGCAACGCCATAGTGTACAGCGTGTTTTCCCCCACCCAAAACCCCGGATTCCCAGGCTCTCCCCAAGTTTGTATGGGGTATGAAAACGGGGCATATCTCGAAAACGGGGCATTTCCGAGAGAAACACCATTGAAGAAAATAGTCTTAGAATGGTCCTAATTAGTGGTAAAACATACTAATATATACGTTTTACTGAACCCAGGTTTACTGTAAAAATACCCTATCTTTGTTAGTATTATTTATCCATATAACTTAACATTACATAATCAACTATGTATGTATGTATGTATGTATCTACAGTATATAACTTTACATTACATAATCAACTATGTATGTATGTATGTATTGTTTCCCTCCCTCCAGGCGTGTGCTCCAAGATACGTGTGGTTCAGTGTTAAACAGAACCGTCGTGAACCCGTTGGCAGTTGTTTCGTTAGTTCCAACCCCGGCCAATCCTTCTACATGTACTCCCCCTGTATGACCAGTAAGTGGAAGGGGAGGCAGGGATTGAAGTGGATGGTGGGGAGGGAGGGATTGAAGTGGAAGGTGGGGAGGGAGGGATTGAAATGGATGGTGGGGAGGGAGGGATTGAAGTGGTGAAAGAAGTAGATGGATAGAAGTGGATTTGTGTGTGTGCATGTGTCTCTCTCTCTCTCTCTCTCTCTCTCTCTCTCTCTCTCTCTCTCTCAACACCTGCCCATTTCCTCCCCTTGTTTGTTTGTACTGGCACGGGACATTGAGAGAGAGAGAGAGAGAGAGAGAGAGATGTATGAAGAAATAGAAAAGGGAAAGACACACAGATTGAAAACCAGGCTTATTTATTATTATTATTATTATTATTATTATTATTATTATTATTATTTATGTTGTAGTATAAAGTTTACAGTTTCTTATCCGTGTATTATATAGATATAGATAATTATATGCATAGAAAGTTTAATAAGTAGACAGACATACAGACAGATTAAAAAATAACATTTATAATTCAATATCAAAGACAGACAGACAGACAGACAGGTTAGCCTATAAACATATATACTTATATAAGTTCAGTTAGAGAGACAGACAGATAGACAAACACACACACACACACACACACACAGATAAACACACACACACACACACAGATAAACACACACACACACACACACACAAACACTATTCCAAACATATATCTTATAATGTGATTACTCGTATATTGTAACTAATAAACAGATATAAACAAACAAACACACACACACACAAACAATATTCCAAACATATAAACATTGACTAATAATGAATGGTTTTCTTTTGTGTACAGATGCCTGGGGTTATCACAGACAAGGGTCGTGTCAAGCTGGTTTTGGTTCCACATTAACACAGGTAAAATATATATTGATAATAAAACCTGTCTATATTATTAATGATAGTCTATTTACCTGTCTATTTTGTTACCTGTTCATTTACTTGTCTATTTATCTATCTATTTACTAGTCTATTTATCTATCCATTTACTAGTCTATTTATCTATCCATTTACCAGTCCATTTATCTATCTATTTACCAGTTTATTTATCTACCTATTTACCAGTCTATTTATCTATATTTACCAGTCCATTTATCTATCCATTTACCAGTCTATTTATCTATCTATTTACCAGTCTATTTATCTATCTATTTACCAGTTTATTTATCTACCTATTTACCAGTCTATTTATCTATATTTACCAGTCTATTTATCTATCTATTTACCAGTCCATTTATCTATCCATTTACCAGTCTATTTATCTATCTATTTACCAGTCTATTTGTCTATCTATTTACCAGTCTATTT
>JAWZYT010000062.1:72500-310000 GCA_034508575.1 Petrolisthes manimaculis
TACAAGTGTTGTATTTATAAAGGGATAGATGATTATACAGAGAAGAAAATGGTGTTGTTATTTTAAAGGGATAGATATACAGGCAAGAGAATTGTATTGTATTTTTTAAGGGATAGTAGTAGGATAGGGGATAGCGATGCAGGGAAGATTTTTGTTTCATTTTTATTCTTTTTAAGGGGATAGTAGAATAGGGGAGAGTATGTTGTAGTGTTGCAGGGATAGTATTGTAGGATAGATAATATACAGGGAAGGATGTGTACATTGGATATAACACTATATCACACTATAACAATATATCACACTGTAACACTATATAACACACTATAATTATCACACTGTAACACTATAACACACTATAATTATCACACAGCTGGGGTCGTACTTTGGATATAGTTTAGCTTCCTGTGATCTGGATGGTGACCAACTATGTATCACACTATATCACACTATAACACACTGTAACACTATATCACACTATAACACACTGTAACACTATATCACATTATAATTATCACACACAGCTGGGGTCGTACTTTGGATATAGCCTAGCTTCCTGTGATCTTGATGGTGACCAACTCATTGATATTATTGTTGGAGCTCCCTGGACAACAGTTGGTGATGCACATGTATATGAAGAAGGAGCTGTATATGTATACACACACACTAAACAGGTATTTATATTGTATAATTATGTATACTCACACACCAAGCAGGTAGGTCTATGTACAGTACTGTATACTTTTCTACGTATGTATGTATGTATGTATGTATTGTCATGAGCCTTAATATATATCCAGGACTTGTTAAAGTTTCAAATCCATATTTTCTAATCATTAATGTGTAGCCTAATGTAATGTAATTTGTAATTTAGTTTGTAAATGTGTTTGTTTGATGATTATCCTTTATGTTTATGCTTCAAGAAGGTCTGAGTGAGGTGACATAACTTTTGTTACTGACTGTACCATTGCATCTACTGTATTATTATTAAGGTGGTAATTCACTCTGGTTACATTGGAGTCCCTTGATTCCTTCAGAGTATTGCCAGGAAACAGGACCAGATGAACAAAAAAATAATAATGAGTTCTGTTGTTTGGAATAGTTTGGAGGAATCAGCTGCTCCAGATTTACCAACACTGTACTTGTCCCATAATGTAATAATTGGTTAATGTATATATTTGTCTACACACACACAGCACAACCACCGTCTATCTACCATCCTCCGGGGCCAGACTAGCCGGGAACACTATGGTCTATCCATTGTCTGTCTGGGAGATATGAATAAGGATGGCTTCCAGGACCTAGCCATTGGAGCTCCATATGGAGGCAAGGATAGGAAGGATGGAGCTGTGTATATATATCTGGGCAGCAAAGGAGGATTGGATGGTAGTACTCCAGCACAGGTGAGAGAGAGAGAGAGAGAGAGAGAGAGAGAGAGAGAGAGAGAGAGAGAGAGAGAGAGAGAGAGAGAGAGAGAGAGAGTGAGAGAGAGAAAGGCATACAGTGTATTTAATTATGTGACAGAGAGAGAGAGAAAGAAAGTGTGTGTGTGTTTAATTGTGTATGTTTTCATGATTAAGGAAACCTGTAAAACTATTTTGACCACATAATTAAAAATGTCCACCTTACTAACATATATGAAATCAATGATAAGTTTTGTGTTACAGATCCTTCTCTCTGAAACCGTGACCCAAGGCCGAGTACCGACCTTTGGCTGGTCACTGGCAGGAGGATCAGACCTGGATGACAACGAGTACCCTGACCTGGTTGTAGGAGGTTATGAAGGGGATGCTGCCATTGTTATTCCTACCAGACCTGTAGTGAAGGCTACTGTCACATTAAAGTAAGTTATAAGGTGATATTTATACATACCGGTACATAAATATAGACACAGAGAGAGAGAGAGAGTGAGTGAATATATATGTTACACAATGTAGAGTTACATTTCTGTGTATTATTATTATTATTATTATTATGTGTTCTATCCATTTATAATATGGTTGAGAGAGAAAGAGAGAGAGAGAGAATATATATGTTACACAATATAGAGTTACATTTCTGTGTACATACTGTATATATATTATTTTTATATTTTATTTTATCCATCTTAGGTACAGGAGTGAAGGAGGTATTGTTCAGTTAGACAAACTTGGCTGTTCATTACAAGACGGAAGTGAGGTTGCCTGTGTGTCACTACAATATTGTATTACTTACACTGGATATTATGTACCTCCAACACTTTGTAAGTACTGTATATAAGTAGGTTTTTAAGTATATAAGTCTATCTGTAAATATTTATGTAGGTCTGTAAGTATATAAATCTATCTGTAAGTATTTAAGTAGAATTGTAAGTACTGTATATAAATCTATCTGTAAGTATATTAGTAGGTCTGTAAGTATATAAGTAGTTGGCATGTAAGTTTTTAAGTGTATAAAAAATAGGTATATAATTGAAAATATATTTGCATAAGTAACTTTAATAATTACTGTACATGTATTTGTAATAATTGTTGTGTTATTTATACTGTGCAACTTTCTCCCTCACCATTCCCTTCCCTTACACTTAAGCTAACTTGCTCTCTCTCTCTCTCTCTCTCTCTCTCTCTCTCACACACACACACACACACACACACACACACACACACACACACACACACACACACACCAACTCATAATAAACTTTCCTTTTCTCTCTCACACACACACACACACACACACACACACACACACACACACACACACATAATAATCACTCTCTTTTCTCTCACACACATACAGTAATGGTTGCATCTTTAACCTTGGACACACAAGCAGAGATCTCCCCTCGTATGTTCTTCCTTCTACGAGAGAGACAGTCAGAACACAACACCACTGTACAACTCAGGAAGGAAGTGGAAAACTGTACTACTATTTACACCTATATTGCTGTAAGTGTGTGTAGTGTAAGTGGGTAGAGGTGGGTGTAGTGTAAGTGGGTAGGTGGGTATACTGTAAGTGGGTTGAAGTGGGTAGGTGGGTGTAGTATACCCGTAAGTGGGTAGAGGTGGGTATACTGTAAGTGGGTAGAGGTGGGTATACTGTAAGTGGGTAGAGGTGGGTGTAGTCTGTAACTGGGTATTATCTTATTTTGCTCCTTATCGTAATTTGCCGTGGTCCTGATTCGGTTAGGTTAGGTCAGGTGAGGTCAGACTAATTCTATTTAATGCGCTGTAGTGTTTTTCCGACGAATCTAGTTCAAATATGGCGAAAATGAAGTGTTTATGGAGATTGGGGGGTTTGGGGGGCACAGGGGGGTCATATCTCCCAAAACATTAAAATGCGACGGTTTTGAACAATAAATGCATTAAAAAAACACTATTAAACATTGCAATCTGAAAACCTTCAGTCCAAACCAGATTATGGTCCAACACTTGACTATTACCGAATTTAGATTATTGATATAACCAATACAGTACATGTATATATATATTATGTCAGTCTATATAAATCACTAGATATAAATGATATATATAAAGCCATGTGCGTATAATAAATGATGTTTATAAACTTATATGTGTATATAAATCATGATTATATATATATATATATATACATTTACAGAATGATGTACAAGACAAATTAACTCCCCTGGTGGCTGAAGTGAGAACTACAATACATCCCTCTATGAACATTCTACCCACCGGCCTTCCTCCTCCCCCCATACTTGACCCATACACATCCACTCATACACACCGCACCAGTATATACATCAAGAATAACTGTGGAGTGGATAATCTGTGTGTTCCTGATTTGTCGTTGGATGTACATGCGTAAGTTTATATTAATGTGGTTAATATTATAATTGTATGTGTATGTGTATTTTATTGTATGTGTAAGTGTATATTATTGAATGTGTAAGTGTATGTTATTGTATGTATAAAATTGTATGTGTGCATGTACAGTATGTTATTATTGTATGTGTATACAGTAGATGTATGTACTGTATTGTATGTGTATAGTTGTATGTACTGTATATGTATATGTATATTGTATACTTATTTATATACATTCCAGGAGGCAGGCAGAATACATCACGGGTTCACTGGAAAACCTGGAACTGGAAGCGACCGTCCAGAACCGAGGAGAGGACGCGTTCCAGAGTCGTGTTTGGTTCAGTGTTCCTCAAGGTTCAACTTTTAGTAAATATAAAGTACTTGGTAACACTAGTACTGATGTTACACCATTCTGTTCTATTGCATCCAACAGTGATACCAGACCAGAGGTGAGTGTATGTGTGTGTGTGTTGGTGGTGGTTAGTGGTAGTGGTGGTTGTTGGTAGTGGTAGTTATGGTGGTAGTGGTAGTCAGTAAACATTTTTGTATTAAATATTGGTCTTTATCTTATCATTTTGCCAGAAATAAACTCAATGACCTTTATAGTATTAAAACCTACAATATTCTGGGTGAAGTACAGTAGATGTATTTATATGTATACTGTATCTCTCTATATATATATCTACCTATTTATTAATTTATTTATTTATAGATGTACATGTAGGTAGTGTGTGAAATGGTTTACCTCAACATTCCAAGGTGACCATCTTCTGATCTTTCCAACCTCTCCTGCTGATACACAATAACAAAAGTACAGTATAATACATTAAATTTTACCTTTCTCTTTATATAAATATAATATATCCAATTATTTATTTATTTATTTATAGATGCAGGTGGTGTGTGAAGTTGGTAATCCTTTACCTCAACATTCCAAAGTGACCATCCTATTATCCTTCCAACCACTGCCTCAACTCTTACACAACATCTCAGCTCTGGAGTTCTATGTATCAGCAACATCAGCCAGTGAAGAGAGTGAAGGAGATGCTCAAGATAACAGAGTTGCTGTGGCATTGCCAGTAACATCAAGGAGTGTAGTGGATATAAGAGGGTGAGGTTATAACATAATATCAATACTTAATATTAGTTTAACAGTAATGTAATGGTACATAATAGTTAGTGGTAGATTACTGGGTAAAGGGTTTATACACTTTTATTACATTACAATGTCTTTATTCCTCCAAAGTATGTGAGGAAACAAGTCCAGATGAACAAAAGTAATGGTGTTTTGTTGCCTGGAATAGTTTGGAGGAATCAGTTGCTCCAGATTTACCAACACTATATTACCCCTTTTAATTAATGGTACAGTCTTGGCCTAGAGTAAGTATCCACCCACTCCCAGCCTACCCAGAAATCTGACACCGTCGCTACCGTAGATACGAAAGGTGGAGCAGGGCAAGACTCGTCAACCTAAGTCTAATCAGTTACTTGAGTCAGCGAGAAGGTGGAGGGAAGACAGTGTTTCATTGATTCAACTCAGGTTGATAAGTCTTGCCCTGCTTCATCCCTCATATCCTTGGTTGTGACGGTGCCACATGTCGGGGTTGACTGAGAGTGGGTGGATACTTACTCCAGGCCGAGACTGTACTTTAGTGGTTAGTGAGTGTACAAGTATATAAGAATATACTCACACCAGAATATACATGCTGTTAACAGTGTACTTTGTTCAGACAAAGTTTTTCTCTAAAAGATAAATACAAATACTAACCTATCACAACATAATATATATATACTGTACATTTAAACAAAAAAATACACATGTACCAAAAAGTTATGTACCAGAAATGTTGATGTGTGTGTGTATGTAACAGTTGACCTGGTCCATGTTAATGGACTTGATAAAACCTTTGTCCAGTGTTGGAATATAAAAAAAGAATATAAATAATATAATATATATAGACAGTATTTATATATCTCTATACTAAAGACTAATATAAATACTAAATACTAATCCCCCAAAGAATAAGTACTTATATCCACCAATTCATTATATAGTAAACTCATTTCCTCCAAAACCACCAAATGTTTTTCCAGGCTGCTGTTATTAATTATCATACAAATTAAGTGATTTAATAAGATTGTTAAAAAAAGGATTGTGGTAAATTTAATCATTGTATACCGAAGGCCCATAGTACTGTACATCTCAGAATATACCAATATATTTCAGCATATTATTTATCTCTTTCCACAGTATATCCTGGCCAGATGGACCCTTTGACTACAACATATCAAAGTATACTCCACTCTCTACCACTACCACCACCACCAACCCACCCACAGCAAACTCCATGGGTCCAGAAGTGGTTCACATATACGAGGTGACAAATCTTGGTCCGTCGCCCTTAGAGGAAGTGTGGATATATCTACTGTGGCCTTCTAAAACACTAGATGGTCAACAGCTGCTGTATTTATTGGAGAAACCTTTAGTGGTGGCAGAGAGAGAAGAAGAAGTGGTGTGTTTTGGTACTCAAGATGATGATATTAATGGCTTAGGTTTAAAGGTAAGTTGTGTGTGTGTGTGTGTGTGTGAGTGAATGATAGTTGTGTGTGTGTGTTTAAAGGTGAGTAATAATTGTGTGTGTGTATGTGTGTTTGAGGGCGAGTAATATAGTCTGGGAGAGAGAGATACATATATATACTGTATATATATATATATATATATATATATATATCAATCTGTCTATCTATCTATCCTTCTGTATCAGTTTATCTATTTATTTGTCTATCTATCCTTCAGATTGCTGAACCACCAACTTCCAGCCCAGCACACAACCATATCGAGGCTGAAGGAAATCCCCAACCTTCATCTTTCTTGGTTAGAGAGAAGAGAAGCGAGAAAGAAGAAGAAGAAGGAGAGAGAAAGAGGATGAGGAAGAGAGGAGAGAGAATAGAATGGAGAGAGGTGGAGGAAGAAAGAGAGAGGTGGACACGAACTGAAGAAAATGAAGAGAGAAAGACGAAAGATGCAAAAGAAGTAGAAGAACGAAGAAAGAGAAGAGATACAGACAGACTAAGAGAAGAAGAGGAGAATATACCAGGAAGAGAAGAGAAAAATAGAATAGGAAGAGAAGAAAAGGAAGGACTAAGAATAAAAAGAGACACAGACAAACTAGAAGGAAGAGAAGATAATAGAGATGGACCAGGAAGAGATACTGAAGATGGTATATGGGGATGTGGTGCCAGTCAATGTACCAGAGTTTCTTGTAAGACGTCATTGTCTCGTCAAGGTGATAAGGTTGTCATTACCACACGCTCTATTCTCTGGGTACACACATTACAGAAGGTGAGTTGGGTTGGTGTACACACTAGGGTATATGTATGTACAGTCGTGGTCAAAATTAATCATCCATATAGGGATAACCCACGTAGGAGTTTGACAGCTTTCCTCTGTTCCTTAGCTGATAAACTTTCCAATAACTAGATTGAGTACCATCTTTTAATTTACTACAAGCAGCTACACACTATATACTTAAAACAATAACGTCATATGAAAACGTGAAAATATTATCAATATGTGGGTGATTATTATTGACCATGACTGTACACACACACATTCATTTCAACTTGTCTATTCTAATTTGTTCGTAAATAATTGAACTCTTGATTCCATTAATTTCTCTCCTTACTCATATTCTGTGTTTCAGCTTGACATGCCTGAGGTGAAGATTTCCTCACGCCTTGTAGTGTTGGGAAGGAGAGACAATCAGACCTGGACCGGTTCTGTCACCTCTGTTGTTAGGGTGGGACTTCCTGAAGGTCAGAGATCCCTTAAATGGTTGGTTGTAGCAGCAAGTATCCTGGCTGGACTACTACTACTTGCATTACTCAGTGCTTTGTTGTGGGCAGTAAGTATCTCTCACTATGTCTGTCTGTCTATCTGTCTCTGTATGTCTATTTGTCCCTGTCTGTCTGTCTCTGTATAGCTGTATGTCTGCTCCTCTCTTTCTCTGTGTATATATATGTATATATATATACATGTGTGTCTCATGGCCTTCCTCTTTATGTCTGTATATTGGTTAGGTACTGTAGTTGGATAGTCTAGTCACTTTAGTGGTTAAATAGTTTCTTAAAAACTTCTTAAACTATATTACACTTATTAAAACTTATAAATAATATAGTATTATATTTTAACTCTGCTAAAGTTATAAATAAAATTACACTTGTATCAATTAGATTATGAATTTGGTTCGTATGTAATGTACAGTTTTTTAAAACTTGATGAAAATATCCTAAAGGTACTAAGGGAATAATACATTATTGATAGATTAGAGTGTCTTCATTCTTCCAAAGAGTATCAGGAAACAGAACCAGATGAACAAAAATAATGGTAGCCTGTTGCTTGGAATAGTTTGGAGGAATTAATTGCTCCAGATTTAGCAATACTGTACCATAATTATCTCCTTCAATATGTTACAAGCAGGTTCAACTGTTGTGTATAATATTTTAATGTTTATTTTTTTCACCACCAGATGGGATTCTTCAAGAGAAAAAGACCGAGAGAAGGAATAGAACATGAGCCTCTTAATAGTAATAAAGATTATAATGGTAAATCCTGAGTCATGGTAATAAGAAGGAAAGGAAGGATGGATGGTAGGTTAAGAATATCCATAGTGTTAACGATGGCTTAGTACTGGTACGATGACTCCATAGACAAACAACACAGTCATTGTACCGTGAAATAATATATGGAAAGAGAAGGAAAGGACGGACAATAAACATCAAGGAAATAGAAGGAAAGAAGAGACAACAAACATCAAGGAAATAGAAGGAAAGAAGGGACAATAAACATCAAGGAAATAGAAGGAAAGAAGGGACAACAAACATCAAGGAAATAGAAGGAAAGAAGAGACAACAAACATCAAGGAAATAGAAGGAAAGAAGGGACAACAAACATCAAGGAAAAAGAATGAAATATAAGTACAGGAGGTTGATTGATGTTATTATATACCAGTCGTTTGTCATTAAAGCTTACAGTATACAAGTTCCTAGGGTAATGGAGTCCAATTATTACCAACTTTGGTATATTTTTGGGGTGAATTAGAAGGTTAATGATTCCTCCAAAGTAGACCAAGAAACAGACCACTTCAATATACAAGTAGGGGATGGGATTCCTGGCATAGTTTTAGGAGGAATTAGTAGCACCACAATTTACCATCATAATTATTTAGTGTGAATTGGATTGTTTCTCAATCCTCTGTACTATTATAGAAATTTCACAGATCTTCTACTCATATTATTGTTTTTCTTCTATATCTATATTGATAAAAATTAGGACTAAAAGATGAAAAAAAACAAAAAAACATATTTTGTCCTCATCGTTATCATTAAAAAAATATTAATGTTCTAGAGGTTCAAAATTATGTCCAAGTTGGTTTGAGATTCACAGACACATTGCATTTGAAGAAGCATAAATCATAGTAGTAGTAGTAGTAGTAGTAGTAAGGGAGACAGATGGATGGAGATAGTGTTTCAGAGTTGACCAGTTGTGTGTGTGTGTGTGTGTGTGTACAGTATGTACAGTCACGGTCAATAATAATAATCCACATATGGGTATCTCCAACAATTTACTGTCTAATGTTTTCACGTTCACATAAGATGTTATTGTAGTGTAGTGTGTAGCTGCTTGTATTAAATTAAAAGATGGTAGTTAACGTATTTATTGGAAAGTTTATCATCTAAGGAACAGAGGGAAGCTGTCAAACTCACGTGAGTTACTCCTATATGGATGATTATATTTGACCACGACTGTACATTATGATTTTGACACACACCACTTTTTCTGGTAATTTGTTCCATTGATTAATACTCTATTTGGAAAGCTATATTATTGTACATCTTTATCTCCTCTTCTTTTAATCAATTTCTTACTGTGTCATCTCATTGTAGGAATTCCTTATCAACACAAATTTTCTATATTTATCTATTCTTTTTCTGTGATACATTTGTAAATCATAATCATATCTTCTCTCTTTAGTTTCTCTCGTCTTTCTTAAATAGCTTAGTTCTTATTTGTTATTCAATGATATAACTTTGTTTCTGTGAAGCATATTATCTGTGGTTTTTCTTCTTGTATAACGTTAATCTTTAATTTCAGTAAATTTACATACAATACAATACCATGAAGGCTACATTTGAGTACTGTATATCATTTTTATTTTTTCATTTCTGTAAACTGTATATATATGTTTCCTAGTTGACATATCTTTTTTTCCACCATTTTTTTTACTTGTTTTCCGATCAAAGTATTCTGT
Organism: Petrolisthes manimaculis; assembly: GCA_034508575.1. Classification (NCBI taxonomy): domain Eukaryota; kingdom Metazoa; phylum Arthropoda; class Malacostraca; order Decapoda; family Porcellanidae; genus Petrolisthes; species Petrolisthes manimaculis. The sequence goes on from JAWZYT010000062.1 coordinate 82,621, forward strand.
AGACAAAATGTTTTTCCTCTTCAGTTCTTTCACTGTTTTTCTTTATTGCTTCTTCCACTTTTTCTTTGAATATTTCTCTATTGGTCTTGGTTAGGCATCTGACTACAGTATCTTTATATTGTTATATTATTCAGAGTCCTTCAGCTTCATGGCATTTCTCAATAAGTGAATGTGTGTTTGTGTGTGTGTGTGTTTTAGAGTTGACCAATTGTGTCTGTATGTCAAAGACTGAGGGTATTATATGTTATTGAAATAATTGATTCCTACCAACTATGTCACAAAACAGCTAAACTCTGTATGTGTGTGTGTGCGTGTGTCTCTTTCTCTGTGTACTTATGTACAGTACTTATGAATTACAGTGTATGGTTTAAATTAAATATTGTAAGTGTACATAGTAGTACAGTACTTATATTATTGTTAATAATACTTCAATATTATTACATAATTATTATAATGCAATACATTCAATAATTCTGTACATTGATAGAATTATAAATAAGGGATTTTTTAATTAATTTAATTTCTAGGTAAGGTTAGGAATGTTAAGTTTACTAATGATCCTTCCAATACAATGTACCTTGATATCTCAAACTAAACTAATACCTATAATTATGTACTTTATAGATTAATTAATGTAATTTATGCCAGTAAATATGCAATGTATAATCAAAGTGAATATACAGTATTTATATATATAATCATATTATGTACTTATATGTAATTCAATGCACTAGTTTTATGATGCAATATAGAAGTATAATTTTATAAGGTAATATTAACATTAATGTAAAACTATAATGTAATGTGTAATTTTATTGGTGTACATTCGAGTAGAATTATACGACTGTAGTGAATTCTATTAATTATTATTGTACCAATTTTATTTCTATTAATAGTAAGTAATGAACACACATTTATTTTACCTTAATGTAAATAACCAATTGAGAGAGAGAGAGAGAGAGCACCCAAGGAAGGATTGTCAAGAGAGAGAGAGAAAGTTACATACATACACATGCCACACAGACCACACAGAGAGAGAGAAGAGAAATTATCTTGTGTGTGAGAGAGATTATCTTTGTGTGCGAGGTATAAGGTGCCGTTGTAAAGGCAATATTTCTCATCAACCATTGAAATTGTAACAAGCATTTTTGGGAATAGAAAATTGTAAAGTAAAAAGGGAAATAGATTAAGATAAAAAATATATATATAAGTTTATAAGGTGCCGTTGTAAAGTCAATATTTCCCATCAACAACATAACCCTTACCAGCAATGAGTCATTGCTTACCAGGCCATCCCTGGAATAAACACCCGGGGTACCTGTAACAGCAAGAGCAAGAGTAAGGTCCAGTCCATAAAGGCATAAACAAACAACAGCAGTTCTACAGTATTGCTGACGTATTTAATGAATTTGGTGGGTAAAGTATACAGTAATTATTATTATTATTGAATTATTGATAAATTTAACGTTACAGAAGTACTTTGTTTACTATATTGTATATTTTTGTTTCATTACCCACTATTTTGGACCATTCTAATTAACACACTTTTCATCTGGGGTTTCTCTTGGAAATAATTTAGGGTTAAAGTTTATAAGCAATCCTTCTAATTTAGTTTAATGTCAATATGCAAACATAATAGTTAAGTTAATTATATATACAATACCGTCATGAAGGTTTAAGTTGGTGCTCGGATTTCGTTTCGTCACAATATAAAATTTCATGTTAGGGTTAGGACCGAAGGTTGTTAGGGTTAGGACCGAAGGTTATCAGAGTTAGGACCGAAGGTTGTTAAGGTTAGGACCGAAGGTTGTTAGGGTTAGGTCTAGGTTAGGTTAGGTCAGGTCAGGTCAGGTTAGGTCAGGTTAGAGTGGCTGTAAAACATTTCACACAAAAAAAAAAAAAAAAACTTGGAGGCGCTATTGTAAATTTTTACCCCAGGATATAACCGGTGTAAACTATCATAAAGTGACCAGGACCTAGCCGGATGTGGTAACACTGCTCGGCCCTAACCAAGAACACACACAACAGTATTTGTGTAATAATACAAACAATGTTAAGATCAATGTGGATCTATGCTGTGTATAAAAAATGATTGTTTTTATGTTTATTAATGGTATTGTTGATGCATTGCAGATGCGATGGGAAGGGTTATGGCTACATGCAGCTGCAATACAAAGATGGAGTGTATACAATTGTTGCAAGAATAATGCCAGAGCAATGAAGTAACTTCGAAGCCTCAGTAACATCTTATTGCAACAAGGTTAGCCTGTCTAATGTTAATGTTGAATCTAAGTGTATGAGCCTTGCAAGTCTGAAAAAAAAAACCCACCAAGTTGAGTGGGTACAACTGTCAACCACCCAACCTGTACAGTGTCAATAATAATCATCCACATATGGTTATCTCAAATAATTTACTATCTAATGTTTTCACATATGATGTTATTGTTTTAAGTGGTGTGTAGCTGCTTATATTAAATTAAAAAATGGTAGTTAATGTGTGTGTGTGTGTTAAGTAGTGTGTAGGTGCATGTATTAAATTAAAAGATGGTAGTTAATCTATTTATTGGAAAGTTTATCATTTAAAGAACAGAGGGAAGCTGTCAAACTCATACGTGAGTTACCCCTGTACAGAGTAAATCACACTCTCTGATACAAATTCTATTCACAAACTGCTCACTGTACAATACAGATACTGTATGTAATTTTAGTTAACTACAGTATGTTTTAAAGACTTAATTAATTTCCTATATCCATCCAGTCAATTATTTCCCTACTTCAGTAATTAATTATCACTGGATCTGCCTAGTTTCTGCCTTTCATTTCCTGTACTCATTAATATCCCTCTTGCCCAGCAGACTGCAACTTGTGAGGGAATAGCATCATCATGTGAGAAATTTCAAGAGGTGACTTGCGGAACACCGATGGATCAACTCAACTATTGTAAGTCTGGCACCATCAAAACAACTTAAGGACCCTGTGATTGTGTTTAAAAATTGGTTGGTGGCTTCTGATTCCTCCTTACTATGCCACGAAACAGGTTCATTCTATATAGATGGTGTTTCGTGGCAAAGTTTGAGGGGCTCGTATATCTCCAATTTTCTGACTACAACACAGGGTCCCTTAAAGTACAGTATTATAAAGCACTGTACTCAGGATGGATTTTCATTACTATCAGTCTTATTCTCTCATTTTCTTTGCAACATATAAGGCAGCTCCTTCCCAGTTACCTATACTGGTTATATAGTATACACCAACAATAATACACTTGTCAGTTAACATAGGAACAAGAGATAACTTGGTCTGTATAGTAAAGAAATAATGAAGTCTTACAAGTGTAGTTGGTTGGGAAGCTAACAAACCAATACCACTGTGGAATTGACCCTGAATGCATGTATTGGTTACTCTCTGGGTGTTGTGTGAAGCAATTTAATACACACATTCTTATAACACCGGTGAATTTCAAGGACTCTGATTCCTGTGTGTGTGTATATTATACCTGTGTGTGTGTAAATTTGAAGGACTCTGATTCATAGTTTAAAAGATTGGCTTAGCCCTCCAGTTTACCATCAAAATAGGTTGTATTTTGTTATTAAGACAGTTGTGGAATTGAGTTAATAGGTTGTATTTTATTATTACAGGGTTATAGAGTTGTTATAGAGACAAGAGACAGAATTAACCTTAAGGGGATTTGGGAATAGGGGGACAGGCTTTGGGGGTGGGGGGGGTGAGAATAGGGGGAAAGCTTGGGGTGGGTAGAAAGCCTGTCCCCTACTCCCACTCCCCCCTAATCTCTCCCCCAAGCTTGTCCCCCTATTCCCACACACCCTTAATAAATTTTTTCACTTCTCATTGGTCATCCATAAATTAAATAGGTTGTAATTTGTTACAGAATTGTGGAGTTGTAACAAAAGACTGATGACCCTTCTTTGTTTGTTGTTGTCCACTGTACTTCCTTACATCAACAACAACTGTACAGGCCAGACAACTTGAGGAACTACAACAATAACAGTACAAGCAAAACTATAGGAATTTGAAGAACACCACCAACAACTGTAAGTGTTTATGGAATTACAGTGTTGTATTTGTTGTTGCTTGTAATATTTTGGAGTGAGTCAGTTGGTCCAGATTTAGATTGGAGCATCTTGATTCCTCCAAAGTATACCAGGAAACAGCATGACAATGTGTGTTTTTGTTCTGTTGCTTGGAAAAAATAGTTAGGAGGAATCAGTAGCCTTCTAATTCACTTACGAGAATATTTTCATTATTATCGAGTGCTACCGATTCCTCCAAACTATGCCAGGAAACGCATCTCTAAATTATTAGTACCATTGAGAGTGTCTGTTTTCTGGTAGAGTTAGGAAGAATCAGTAGCCTTCTAATTTACCAATAATAGAATCTCCCTTTAAGGACCCTGTTTGTGAAAATTGGAGGCTTCTGATTCTTCCTGACTATGCCTCCAAACCAGCCTCTTTCCATATAGGTGTGTGTGTGTGTGTGTGTTTCGTGGCAATATTTGAAGGTCCCATTTTCCTTCTAATTTCTTTTTACTACAAGACAGGGTCCCTTAAGATCAACCTAGGATAGTGTGTGTTATCATACTAATTGCACCGTATTTGTATGTAGCTTGGAATTAGAAATATTTTGTACTCAACACTCATAAAAATTTAACACTAATTAATCTGTTTACTTTACAGGTGTGTAGAGAGGATAAGAGAGAACACAAGAAAGGGAGGAGGACAAAACAAGAAGAGAGGACACACAAGACAGGAGGACAACAGAAGAAGAAAGAAGACAAAACAAGAAGAGAGATGACACAATAGACAGAACACCAATAATAAAAGGAAAAAAATAAATATATATTATTAATTCATATATTTTATTAAATTACCTCTATTATTAATTAACATACATTATCATCCCACCAGGAGAAATTATTAATTAATTTATACCTGTAAGGGTGTAGGGTTCAACTAAAATTATTGAAGTTATAATTATATTACTCACACACAGACAAATATAATTACATACCTAAAAGAGTGTAGGGTTTAAGTAAAAACTATTGATGTTATTATACTGTCTATCTGTGTGTGTGAGAGATGCCACTCACACACAAATAGACAAATATTATAACATCAGTGATAATGTGTGTGTGACAAATACACACACACAGTAACTTCATAAAACACTCACATTAACTAGTGGTAGTAGTAATTGTTGTTATTTCTCTTGTACAACTGCACTCCAAAAATCTGTAACAAAAATAAAAATTATTACTTTGGAATTACTACATTATTATTAAGGAGAGGAATGGACGGTGAGAGTACAGCCAGCTAGGTGTTATATATATCAGACACAGGGCTGCTCGGCCAGACAGCTTGAGGAACTTCAACAACAACTATGACAAGTATCTAATTTAGTAGAGAAAAATGAAGAAGTCTGCTGATTTTTGGCTGGTTGTAGTACCAGGCCGACCACCAGGTGGATCTCAAGCTCACTAAATGACCCTATATACAACAACAACATTTCATTCTCTTGTTGGTGAATTGGAGTATTTTGATTCCTCCAAGGTATGTCAAAGAAACAGAATTGGAGTGCCTTGATTCCTCCAAAGTATGCCAAGGAAACAGGACCATGTGAACAAAAATAATGGTGTTCTGTTGCTAGGAATAGTTTGGAGGAATCATTTACTCCAGATTTATATTGGAGAATTTTGATTCCTCCAAAGTATATCACGAAACAACAAAATCGTATGAACAAAACTAATGGGTGTTTATTCTGTTGCTTGGAAAAATTGTTTGGAGGAATCATTTACTCCAGATTTACCAACAGTTTAATCCATAAAATACTCACAGTAAATCGTAGTAGTGGTGGTAGTGGTGGTGGTGGTGGTGGTGGTGGTGGTGGTAGTAGTAGTAGTAGTTAAGTCTTGTTCAATTCCACTTCACAATTCTGTAACAAAATACAACCTAGTTAATTTATGCATGGTACAAAATAATACAAATGAATACAATATTACTATTCACCGTCGGTTTTATTATTCACCGTCATCCACAAAACACACTGCTGTTGTATCTGGTATCAGTGAAATATATAAATTGGACCAATATTCAGTGGTCTGCTCGGGTGAAACAAACCCAGTGTTAAGTTGTCAATATGCAGATTTAACTTTTCTGTAATGAATATCATACAAAGCAATCTTGTTGGTGTACAAGGTGGCTTCCAGTCATCTGATGGTAACTGTACATTCAAGCAGATCAGGAGGACCCAGAATGTTGTGTTGCTTATGATTGTAGTTCAGGTGAGTCCTATTATGTCAACTATCTGTCTACACACACACACACACGTACGAAACTAGGCTGGATAGTGTGTTTTGGAGAACACTCACAGACATCACACAACACACATGTACATTTCTCCACACACACACACTCACACACAAGTTAAGTTCAAATAACAAACACAAACATATTGTTTTAATGTGTGTCCAGTCTTCTTAAACTACTTGTTACAGCACCCCATACTATTAAACACATTATTGAAGACTGCAATACACACAACCACACTCGCTAACAACATAACATACACTCTCTGAGGGCACTGCAAATGGAGGATAACAAGGTTAGGTCACGAAGTATGTCAAGGTTAGGTCACAAAGTATGGCCCCTTCTAGGTAGGTTAGGTAAGGTCAGGTAAGGTCTTTTTAATTCTGTAACATCTCCATGCTGTGGTTAAGGCTGAAGTATGCCGGTTAGGTCCCGGTAGTTTGCCCCGGTTAGGTCCCGGTAGTTTGCCCCAGTTAGGTCCCGGTAGTTTGCCCCGGTTAGGTCCCGGTAGTTTGCCCCGGTTGTGATAACTTGTAAAAATTTACCACCATTTTTCTGCAAATGCTGCATGACAGTAGTTACGTCTTATAGTTAGGTCCTGGTAGTCTGCCCATGTTAGGTCCCGGTAGTGTGTCCCAGTCCAGATTAGGTTAGGTCAGGTCAGGTCAGGTCAGGTCTGACTAATTTCTACTGTATATTTTTTCCTGCTTAGGTCCCGGTAGTCTGCCCAGGTTAGGTCCCGGTAGTCACACTAAATCCTTCTAGGAATTTTTTTTTTTTCCAGTGAAATCCTGTTGTGGCAACTTGTAAAAATTTACGGTATTTTTACAGTAAACCTGGGTTCAGTAAAACGTATATATTAGTATGTTTTACCACTAATTAGGACCATTCTAAGACTATTTTCTTCAATGGTGTTTCTCTCGGAAATGCCCCGTTTTCGAGATATGCCCAGTTTTCATACCCCCATACAAACTTGGGGGAGAGCCTGGGAATACGGAGTTTTGGGTGGGAGAAAACATGCTGTACACTATGGCGTTGCCTTTATAATACACTTCTTAACTTTGTTTCTCTTAGAAATGAATCGTTTTCGAGATATGCCCCCGTTTTCATACCCCATACAAACTTGGGGGAGAGCCTGGGAATACGGGGTTTTGGGTGGGGGAAAACACTATCAGTGTTGCAAATGTTGTAATATTCACGCCACTTGTGGCTGTATTGGCTATATTTTGTTTTGGGAATACTGTGTTTGAGTGTCCTGTATCCATCTACGTTCCTGGATATTTACCCGGTAACTACTTCTATTTGTTATACCGGTTTTATGCCCAGGTTAGGCCCGGTAGTTAGCCCAGGTTAGGTCCCGGTAGTCTGTCGTGGTCTAGGTTAGGTTAGGTCAGGTTAGGTAATACTAATTCCCAAAATAACCATTTGATTTGAATATCTAGCCCAACCCAAGCCAACACGTGTTGTAACGCTGCTGTTTGGGCTATAATTGTATTTTATTGCATCGATCTCGAAAACTTTGTTATTTCGCTTTTATTTCCGGTTTCAAGTGTTTCTTTAAGACAATTACATATTATAAAGTCAACGCCATAGTGTACAGCATGTTTTCTCCCACCCAAAACTCCGTATTCCCAGGCTCTCCCCCAAGTTTGTATGGGGTATGAAAACTGGGCATATCTCGAAAACGGGGCATTTCCGAGAGAAACGCCATTGAAGAAAATAGTCTTAGAATGGTCCTACTTAGTGGTAAAACATACTAATATATACGTTTTACTGAACCCAGGTTTACTGTAAATTTACCAAATTTACCAAAATCAGTCTGACTTAACTCTACAAAATTAAATAAAAAAATAAAAAAATAACACTCGTGGGTCAGCTGATAGGCGCCTTCCTTCCCACCGGCTGTATCATTTATCATTTTTTATTTATCGCCTTATTTATCAATTTATCGTAAACTATCTACACCACAGGGGTTCTTTATTTACGTATTAACATTTTGGAATAACCAGGGTATAAATAATAAGTAAAATAATAGCAGTAATAACAAAATGACATTTTTTTCTTCGATCACCGGTTCATTTTTCATCAATTATAGTCTTATTTATCTATTTATCTACACCACAGGGGTCCTTATTAACTCATCAACACCTTGGAATAGTCACGGTATAAATAATTAATAAAATAAAGTCAATATTTACCCGTGATAAATAATTCGAAGCCATCACGTAATTCATGTCTGCTTTGAAGTTTGTTGATCTCTCGTCAGTGTTACCAGCTCTGCTCAGGTGTTTGTCACTGTTTGACACTGTTTCTTCACTTGGTGCTGTGAAAATATTCTTGGAGAAGTTATGGTATGCAATATGTAGAAAGTGAAAAAAAAAAAGTTAATTACAAAAAAAAATTAATTAATAAAAAAAAATATTAAAAACAAATATATATTATTATATATTATATATATATATATTATTATAGGGCGGCGGGGCGGAGGCGGTGGCGACAGCGGCGGCGGCGGCGGCAACGGAGACGACGACGACGAAAAAAAAAAAAAAAAAATCAAATAAAAAAATTAATAAAAAAAAGTTAACTACCAAAAAAATTATTGGTATTTTTACAGTAAACCTGGGTTCAGTAAAACGTATATATTAGTATGTTTTACCACTAATTAGGACCATTCTAAGACTATTTTTTTCAATGGTGTTTCTCTCGGAAATGCCCCGGCGGCGGCGACGGGGAGAAGGCGGCGGGGCGGCGGCGGCGAAAGCGGGGCGGCGACGACGACGACGAAAAAAAAAGGAAAAAAAAAAAAAAAAAAAAAAGTTAATTATTAAAAATAAAAAATAATTAATAAAAAAAAATATTAAAAAAAATATCTATATTATTAAAAAAAAAATTAAAACCAACTAATTATTAAAAAATTATGGTGGCGGCGGCGGGGCGACTGGGCGGCGGCGGCGGCGGCGGCGTCAGGGCGGCGGCGGGGCGGCGGCGAAGCGGCGGCGGCGGCGAAACGACAGCGGCGGCGGTGGCAACGCGGCGGCAGCGGGGCGGTGTCGGCGGCGGGGCGGTGTCTGCGGCGGGGCAGCGGCGGCGACGTCGACGAAGAAAAAAATCAAATAATAATAAAAAAAAAAAAAAAAAAAACCTTTATTATTACAAAAAAAAATAATAATAAAAAAAAATATTAAAAAAAAAAATAATAATAATAATAAAAAAAATATATATAAAAAAAAACAATTATTAAAAAAAATATATATATTATTAAAAAAAACAATTAAAAAAAATAATTATTAAAAAATGATGGTTGAGGCGGCAGCTGGCCGGTGGCGGCGGCGGCGGTAACGGCGACGACGACGACGAAAAAAAATTAATAAATAGAAAAAAATATTAAAAAAAATATATATTATTATATATTATATACATATTATTATAGGGGCGGCGGCGAAGCGGCGGCGACGGCGGGGTGGCGGGGCGGCGGCGGCGGCGGCGGAGCGTCGGCGGTGCGGCAGGGCGACGGTGCGGCTGCGGCGGCGGCGGGGCGGCGGCGGCGGCGGGACAGCGGCGGCGGGGCAGCAGGGCGGCGGCGACGGGGAGGCGGCGGCGGCGGAGGAGACGACATACATTTGACACTTGTGGCTGTGTTGGTGAACGTCTAACTCTTTTTCCATTTATTTATTTAGCGAATAAAGGGATTAAAAACTCAACATATACTTTTATGTTTACATATAACCAAATTATGACATGTTATTCCATTATTAATATTATTACTCAAAGTTCTACTACAACAACTTGCCAACTCAAATCTAACTGAAAGATTAAATCCGGTAGCACAGACAGAGATTTAGCAGCAGGTGACGTTTCTACGTAACTATCCTGAATATCTTTGGTTATCCTCACTTACTATAAAAACGGCTTCAAATAACACCCATTATACGTACAATGATAATGATAATGATATACAGTCTGTGCGAATTGAGAACATTTTTTATCTGTAAATGTAAATAATCACTGAATTCTATGGCATACAGGGACAACTTCTTCACTGGATTAGAACGTTCTTGACTACCAGAAAGCAACGCGTAGTTCTTGATGGTAGTCAGTCTCCACCTGTTCCTGTGATCTCTGGGGTACCCCAGGGCACTGTCCTGGGCCCCCTTCTCTTCCTTTCATACATTAATGACCTCCCACTTTCACTTTCCTCTACCACTAGACTCTTTGCAGACGATAGCTTAGTTTACAGACCAATTAAAGATAGGAATGACTGCCTTCGACTACAGGACGACCTAACTGCACTTGAAGACTGGGAAGTCAAGTGGCAGATGACATTTAGACCAGACAAATGCCATCACATCCGTTTTACCCGTGCTCATAATCCCATTCCATATACATATCAGCTACACAACACTAACCTCAACACAGTCCCTTCCCACAAATACTTGGGCGTCCACATCTCATCGGAAATGAGGTGGAACACACACATAGGTAGCATCTGGGCCAAAGCTAGTAGGGTCCTGGGGTTCTTGCGCAGGAACCTCAGCAGGTGTAACACAGACATTAAAATCATTGCTTATAACACTTTCGTTCGACCACACCTAGAGTATTGTGACACCGTCTGGGACCCACACACTTACAATAATATAAATAAATTAGAGTCCATACAAAACAAAACTGCAAGATGGGCCAGACGTGATTACAGACACACTACATCAGTCACTTTGCTTAAACAAGACACAAATCTGGACCCATTGGCAACAAGAAGACAAATACACAGACAACAGATGATATACAAAATCACAAACAAGTTAGTTGACATAGAGTCATAGACAAAGACACATACCTACACCCTACAAGTATACGGTCCACTAGAGGCAGCCACAACTTAAAATACCATACATACCAGACAAGCACTGATATATTTAGACATTCATTCTTTCCCCGCAGCATCCAAGAGTGGAATCATCTCCCATCTCATATAGTTAATAGCCCCACTCTTGACACTTTTAGAAATAGGATCACCAATCATTACCTCCCCAATCCTAATCCTCAACCCACAGTCCCTGACCCAATCCACCCTCATCCTAACCCCCTTCCTAATCCTACCCTGGATCCCTAAATCCCCCGCACAACCCCCGCATATTATGCTGCCCACGAGCAGCCCTCTGCGGGACCCAAAAACTTAAACTTATACTTAAACTAAAACCTACTTTTCCTTCGAATAGTCCGGGAGCAGGTTGGACTATTTTTTTGGCGGCAAGTTTAATTCTTCTCCCTCCTGCTGATTATTAAATTGATCATTATGGAGTGAGAATGTGAGAGGTGATAGTGTGTGGGTGTATCTTGAACGTTTCTTTTATTGTGTCTGTGCTTCTTGGCTCCAGTGACGCCTAATTTGTACATATTTCGAGGTAAATATCTTTAGTTTTGATTGTGGTATATATATAGATAATTTATATAGATAACTTAAATAATATGGTAATATATTTTTGAGGAGATACCAAAATTAGGAAGGCAGAGTGGAGGTAAAATGGTATTTATTTTATTGAAAGAATTACCGTTTTGTATCAGTGTTGCCAGATCCGGCTGGGTCCCGGTCATTTATTGTACTTTATCATGGTTATTTCCAGGTAGTCTGTCCAGGTTAGGTCCCGGTAGTCTGATGTGGTCTAGGTTAGGTCAGGTCAGGTCAGGCTAATTTCAAAATGCCCCATTTGAATATGACCTACTGTATCTTGGAAATGGGGAATTTGAGGAGGAAATGCCATAGAAGTAAATAGTGTTAGAATAGTGTTGTAGCAGAGCACAGTACAAGTTCAATGTTGTATACCATAATAATTATATGCTCTAGATAACAACAATGGATTTCTATAATAGCCTACATGGATCAAATGGTAATGGGAAGGAATTGGTTAAATATTACTGATAATATTATATATTTAGTACGGTACAGTATACAGATACAGTACAATTGGGTTCCAGTGTACTGTACTGTACTGTACTGTAGTGTACTTTTCTTTACACCCTGTTTCTGAAATGTGGTGATTATGTTATAGAGTGTGTTGGATGTTTTAATGTTGTACTGAATAGGCCTCTTCACTATCTACAATTTGGATTCCATGTGTGAATTACTGTATCTATTTTGAGTTTAGTACCACCTTGTGAACATTCATAAGGAGCTTTTATTTATACCTACATCTATAAGCAGGTTTCTGTGAATGTGGCACTTGATATCCTAATTTGTTATCTTATACTCTGCTTAGGATAATTACAGTATATATTCAAAGCCATCATGTACTGCAGTCATTCCTTAGGCTATTCCCTCCTCTCTCGTTCTCTTTTATGATACAGTAGGCTACAAGGTCTTGCAATTCTTGTAGTCTTATTTTATCTCATTTTGATCTTTACTATGAATAAAGACATTTATGAAATACTGGTAACCTTCATATTTTTCATCACTGTATAATACCAATGCTGTATATTGTTTTGATTTACCGAGACATTTTTTCACAGTAATACATGATGGTTTAAATGTAATGGACAACAGGAATTAATAAAAATAATAATAAACATGTGTAATGTTTTATCAGCACCTGTACTGTATACAGTTGATTTTGTGTCTAATCTAGTACAGGACATAGTATTTGTAAGTACAGTATAGTTGTTGAAAGAATTATGTGTTAAGTATTTATGTCCCTATAGTAATATTCATTACATTACATAATACTGTAAAGTTTTACAGTTATTTTTTAATGCTATGTATGTGATACAGTTAGCTACACATATAGAAATATAAAAAGGATATACATGTACAGTAATAATATGGGTATTAATATTGATGAAGTACAAGAATCAGTTTAAATTCATACCGGTACTGTATCAGCATCTTAGTACAGTATAGGCTGTATGCTTTAGATATAAAGTAGGCAAGTGGTAAGTCTCCAGATGCAATTTCAAAGCTGTACAGTCAACATTAGTAGACGTGTCAGCTCATGTGTGAAAAGCAGTTCCTCTTTTCTAGTAACTGTTTTAGATACATCAGATGACACATTTGGATACTGTACTATTGTTTGTAGAAGAACTGTGCATAATTAGGATTGCAATAATAATACTGTTAAGAAACCTGAAAATAGCAAGGTGTCTGAATTTTGTACAGTGCTACACCATGTAATGGGCAGCATAGGCTATTCTCACACAAGGCAGTAAACAATAATACTGTAGTCCTGTGTTAAGTTGTAGCCTCAGTTGTTCATACTATACTACCATATTGGCCTACAGGTTTTCTACTTTCAAAAACTCATTAAATGACATTGTGAAGTATGTTACAGTATATACTTTATAACTTTACTAGAAATTTAATCTAGAAGCATTTTCTATTATTGAGGTCTAAATTATAAGAAGTATTTAAGCATAATAAATTTTCTAGACATAATGCCCCATAACATACAACAGAGATACAGTACTTTGTGATGCCTCTGTCTGAATAATGTATGATTATAGCATTTAATTTAACATTTGTAGGCAAGTGAAAACTCTGATTTGGGGGACTGTCCCAAAAGTGACATCTTAACCTGTAATGTAACTAGGATGTCATGCTTGGACAAAATCTATATTTTTGAAGAAAAATAAAACACCCTGAAAAGCATCAGTCATAATAATTATTGATACTGTAATGTTATTCAGAGTCAATATTTACCCATACAATATGTTCACATTACACGTAATTGGCCCCAGTGCACTGTGAAGTATAACAAGGAAGAATGCTACATGAAGCATTATTACTGTGTATCACATCTACACTACATGATTAGAAGTATTGTATTGTATACCAGAGAATCCCAAAGTTCCTCGAAGTAACCTTTTGCATGTCCCACAAAATAATTCACAGGTTGCTTGTTACAGTCTGTGAGGCTTCATCACAGCTTGAGCTGTATCACTACACAGGTACCATTGCCAGTTTAGCATTTTTTCACAGCTAATAATGGAATTTTCTGATGTTTGTAATTGATTTTCAGAACATAATGATTTATATTAATTGCTTTTGTGCAAGCTCTTGCCACACAGCATTCTTACATCCAACTAAATTCCTATAACTATTGTACATATATTATTGGCCAAAGGAAAAGATGCTAAACTGGCATCAGCGCTTGAGCTGCATCACTCTGTATATGGTGAGGGAAAACCTCAAGTCTTTGTCACGAGTTGCTGAGCAATTAGAAGCTTAACAGATAGGAAGGCACTGAACACCAACTGGAGTACAGCGACACTCCTTGCATTTTGCTGAGAGTTCTGGGATTCGGTCCTTCACAACGTACATACGGCCATAGATGTTGCATCCTGATAACTTCAGTAAACCTGTTGGGAAGAAGACGAGACATTATCTCTTGATAAAATTTTATGAAAATTATTCAGTCAAATATTGTAAAGCATATCCTTGTTCAAGGTAGCTGTGGTTTCATCACACTTACTGTACATTAAGAATGGACATAAAAATAAAAATAGTTATACTGTAGTACAGTAGAAGATATTGTACCGTATGTAACAAAAAAATACTGTAAGGCTTCCCACATAATCAAATGTGTTCTGTGGTGTCAGTCAATAAGACAATCAAGAACTGTATTGTACTGTAGTTTATATTAGAATGTTGTGTAGTTAAATAAGTAATCTATTTTTCTCATAATTTGCTCTCGGTGTGTGTAATAAATATGTTTTTACAAAGTAAAAGGTTAATATAGGTTACAATAGCCTATAATACATAATCTGGATGAGATTTGCACTTTGATTCTTTTAATGGTGCAGTATTTATTTATCTACAGAGGAACAAAGATTCATTATAGGTACAATACAATTGATTATCTAACAAGTGTCTCACCTGATGCCAAAATTGGATCAGTAGCTAAGGGCAGCTGATCTCTCACAGCTGCTGGTATCTCAGGGAGTGCTGCTGCCACCTTCACTGGTCTGCTTGGCTTGGGTGTTCCTTGACTTACTGAGAAGCTCTGGCCAGGAGGCAGCTGGAACACATCTTGCAGGAGGAGGTTAGAGATGTCGTTGGAGTCGATGGGTCGTGATGTTTGAACTGGCAGAATGGTGGTGGGCTTGGGTCGGAAGGGAGTAGAGGGAGGGGGTGGGGGTGGTGGAGGAACTGTAGATGGAGTTGTGGTGGGATTTTGGGTTGTTGTTTCTAAGGAAAAAGTACGGCGAGGTGGAATGAAGGGTTGGCGTGTTGAGGGACGGTCACGGAATGCAAACAGAAAGTCTGGTCTTGTACTAAGTGTTGGGTTGCTATCTGCAGTGGTTATATCTTCCCTGGAGGCTGGTGTGGGCTGTGGTTTGAACGGTGGGCGAGTAGGACGCTTTCCAGGCCGACCAAAAGGTAGGAAAGGCCTTCTTGTTGTGGCATCACCAATTGCTGGACGAGGAGGAAGAGGACGTCTTGCAGGAATGATGGGTGGGCGGCGAGTGGTTGTCTGACTGATTGAAGTGGTAGTGGTTGTTGTTGTGGGTGTGGTAGTAGATGGGAGATCAGTGGATGTCTCTGCAGTGTCAACTTCATGATCTGTTTAAAAGAAAGTACAATGTGCTACCCGTACAAGTGTGTGCAACAAAGTGAAAATAGCTTCATAGCTTCATTGTTACAGTAAAGCATTAAATATTTTTGTGTGTAAAAATCTCCATCTTTCTACACACTGGTAGGGAGAATAGAGGCATGGTGGCCTGTGAAACAAGGTGAAAAGCAGACTCTTACAGGGCACTGGGGTCATGGTTAAATGAACTGTGTCTAAAATATAATTATTAGGGAAGAGGAGGGTGAAATATGTGCCACCAGTTGGAGTTGCAACACACATAACTCTATGAAGCATAAAGACATATAACCAAAAGGACAGCTATAGCAGTACTGTATGCATAGATGATTATGAAAAGATTATGACAATAGAAGAAAGAAAGAGATGAGCGAGTGAGACAGGTGGTCAAATACTGTATTGTTGTACTGATGGATTTTGAGATTGGTGTTGAAGTTCCTAAGAGAAACTTGATATAAAGTAAAATAACAAAATGAACTAGTAAGAGCACTGGGGAAGCAAGGCCAAATTCACTAAAAACCATATTCCTAGTCATTCAAGTAGAAATAATAGCTGCCCATAACATGTCTTTCGTGTGGAGTAACTGATATTTATGATAATTTTCACTTCCAATCATTGAGTTTAGTGTAGAAGGAAATATAAATAACTGGCACTTCATACCTATGGCAGTGCATTAGCCCATGTTTGACTAAAAATACCACATAAAGGTATAATGAGAGTACATAACTGAAACTGATTTTACAATGAGAATGTAATGAAGAATATGGCAAGCACGGACCCTCTTTGAGTGGAAGGATGGGCAGGAGTGAGGGTCTTGGAGTGGAGCGGGGATCCTCGCTGCTGAAGGGTCGGTCAGGGCCGGTCAGGGCATCGGCTGCCACAAAGGGGATGATCCTAAAAGGTCAGGCAAGAGTAAATATAGTGATTAGAGAGAGAGTGGAAGATATAATCTGTACAGTGTTCTTTTATACATGATTATAGATACATGTGTTTTCATGTATATTTAGTGACAGCCTACTGTATGTATGATCAGTTACAGATCCAGGAGGGGTATGAAGGATACACACATGCATGCATGTATGCACACAATGCAAAAGTGGTCACAATATACATTAGACAGCATAAATACCTTTCAGTCCCTTGAGCATCAAAATATGTTTGTTATTTTTTACGTCTTTTATCCTACTGAGACTTGTGTTCCTTTAAGTTAATCCTATATGCATAAGTTTGCTTTACTTGTTTGCATTAGATATATAAGTACAGAAATAGTTTTCCACTGCAGTTTGTTTGTTTATGCTTATCAAACACTTCATAGTCTTTCTGTGTCTGTCTTCCCTCTTTACATACAAAAATAATAATTGTTTTTTCTCGAAGCTGGTAATGGTGGTCTAAATACCTGAGTGTATATTGCTTAAAAACAAAATACTGTATCATACACTGTTGCCATTATAAAGTTTTGGCCAAAGTCTAGCATTGTGCAGTTGTATTCCTGAAATATTTATTACTATTGACTGTATCAAACCATACTGTAAAGTAACAACATCAATCATTATATTTCCTGAAATAACTCATAGACTCATTCAATCATCTTAAATACCTGGAGTGATAAAGACCTTTTTTCTGAAGCTGAACATATATATCCTCTTAAAATTTCTTTTGGGCTTACTTTAGATTGGGGAGTGATGGGGGCAGTGTGGGTTCCCCCTGTGTGTCGTAGTCATCGTGGATGTCAATGTTGGGTGTCACTCCTTCGCTTTCCTTACGCATACCCTGGAACCCACTCTCCAGAATTGGCAGAGAAGGTAGACCTTGAAGGTTTACTGATGCTGGCTGGACACTAGAAATGGCAGGTGGTGGGATAAACGGACGGAGTGTGGGGCCTGTATGAATGGGGTCGGGTAGGATGAAGAGTGGGATGGGATTAGGGTTGACAACTCCTGGTCTTGGTTCTGCAGGTGTTGCTTGGAGGAATGGTGGTATGAATGGTGATGGGGCTGGGCTTTCAGATGTCGGTCGTGTAAACTGAGGTGGTACCCTGGCTGGGATTTCAGTGGTTGGTCGTGTAAACTGAGGTGGTGCCCTGGCTGGGATCTTGGTGGTCGGTCGTGTAAACTGAGGTGATGCCCTGGCTGGGATCTCAGTGGTAGGTCGTATAAACTGAGGTGGTACCCTGGCTGGGATTTCAGTGGTAGGTCGTGTAAACTGAGGTGGTACCCTGGCTGGGATCTCGGTGGTCGGTCGTGTAAACTGAGGTGATACCAGGGTTGTGCTTTCAGTTGTTGATGGTGTAAACTGAGGTGGTAATCTGGGTAGGGTTTCAGTTATGGGTGGTGTGAACCTAAATGGCACTCCTGGGGTAGGAGATGATTCTTCCTCTGCTGGAGAGGCAGATGCTGGAGAAGATGGTTCTGTTGTGATTTCTTCCTCTGTACCTATGTCTGGGCCTGGTGTAGGGGTAGTGAAACGGAATCTTGGGGGTACAAAGTCTGGTCTGCCATTTGGTCTAGGACGTGGTCTGAATGGCAAACGAGATGGAGGAGGTAGGCGTTCAGGTCTTGGACGATCATTCCTAATGTCTGGTCGTGGACGATCATTCCTAATGTCTGGTCTTGGCCTGAGAATGCCTGGTCGTTCTGGCCTTGGCCTGAATGGTCTTTGATTACCTGGTTGTTCTGGCCTTAGCCTGGGAGGGATTGGGCGTTCTGGTCTGAAACGGGTTGGTCTTGATTCACTTGAGTCTGGAATGGGACGATCTGGTTTTGGTCTTGATGTAGGGTCTGGTCTTGGTCTCTCTGTCTGAGTAAGAATGTTGAACAGAGCAGTAAGAATAGAAGGTCGGGGAGCTTCTGAAGCACTTTCAGTTTCTGGTGTTTTATGTTCTGCCTCAAGAACTTCATCTTCGGTTGTACTTTTATGCTCCATCTTCAGATCTTCATTTCCTTCCTCATGTTTGTGTTCTGGTTGTTGTGCCTCATCTACATCCTCTGGAGTAACAGTTTGTGCAGGAGGCTTTTCAGTCTCTCCCTCACTTACTCCTTGATCTAGGATTTCTGTAGCTTCCGTAACCATGATGGGTTCTTCTGGTACAGTTTCTGTGTGGTCTGGCCTTTTTATTATAATGATCTGGGAATCTGGTCTTGAAGCTGGTCTAGATTGAGGCATGAGGTCTTCTGGTTCTAGCTTAACGGGAATGACCTGACCGACCCCAACAGGACTGCGGTGGGAAGGACCAGCAGTCATGACAGAGGAGCCTACTGTGATGTCATAAGTGGGGATATGTGTATCAAGGTCTAGGTACTCAATATCCACTGTGTCTTCAGGTTTTTCAGGTACTGCAACATCTGGTACATATTCTGTTGTTGGCAAAGGTCTCTCTGCTGGCTCACTAGGGCTGGCAGGTGTTGATGTGGTGACTGTAGTGGAACTGTGGGTCTGTGGAGGTAATGTAGTTTCCAATGGTTCAGCTGGTGAAAGCATAGTTGTAACCTTAACTTCATACTCCTTCTCAGAATCTTGAGGGTCATTATTAGTTGGTGCAGCTACATTATCAGATATAACAATCTTTTCAGTCAATTCTTCCTCAGGCAAGATAGTGGTCTCTTCTGTTGGAACATCAGTAACTTCTGTTACTTTTTCTTCCTCTGTAGGAAGCTCAGTTGTATTTTTTGCTTTCTGTTGCCTATCTCTTCTGACACGGTTGTCGTAGATGAGGATTGGACCAAACACGGTGGCATCATCGAGATTACCCTTGACATTGACACCGACACCCACCTCGACTGGCTTCTGCCAGGATGGGGAGGTTGTAGTGAAGGGAGCGAAGGGTGTCAGACGCTTTCTGTCCTGCACAAAGAATACTTCTCCTACATGTCCAGTTCCAGTGGTCTGCAAGGTGTAGTGAGGAACATTAATTGTTATTATTTTTTAGCATAATAATAACATTTGAGGAGGAGTCTTTATGAATAAGGTTTGGTTAGGACTTGTCAGGTATTAAATCTGAACAATCAGTAGCCAAACATCACCATAAACACTTCTTCAAATGATGTTACCATGCTCATGCTGTTGAATTATGATACTTTTCATATTTCATATGGTTTCCATATTCATTATGTTTAGCTATTACACTTCACAGTATTTGTTTTTGTGAATATCAAATGGAACACTATTTACATAAAGTACTGGGCTCAATGATATTTTAATAATTCTATCAGTTATACCAGAAGTGCACCTCTTACATAATATGTATTATATATTTTCTAAATCACTTCAGTATGAAGTGTTAGCCAGATTTTACAGATTATTATATTATATATTTACATACTGTAATCTCTTGACATACACAATGCTTCTGCAGTTTCATTAGCATGTCTGTCAACATGACTCAGTTTTTGTGTGAACATTTTAAATTTTCAGTTTCATATTGTGCATAAGTCAGTGAAAGGGGGAAAATTTATAAAATCACACATCTTCATACAGGTTCAATATACAGGATAGTTATAAGTGGTACAGTATGTAATAGTGATATCATAATTGCAGGTAGTGATGTAATAATCACAGTTCATGAATGACTCTACAGTATTTAGTTTTCTCAAATAACCCCAGTCAATTTTCACAAGCCATGGATGACAATTAAGCTACTGGTATATATAACTTTTCTGGTTGACAACAGACGGGCATGTGTGACACATGTAATATAATATTATTGGACAAAACACAACAGACCCAGTTTTAAAAACATTGCCAGTTTTGACAGTCTCAGAATATAAAATAAAGAAACCTTAGTTTTTTTTGAGAACAGCAACACTGGGAATACTTATGGGTCTTAGTGGACTATTGACCTGCTGGTATATTGGTTTGTAGTTGGGAAATGAAAAGGAGTATATATGTGAATTGTAGTACTGTTTAGTATACTGTACTGTATGGTATGTGTATGTAGCTTTATATACCATATACAGTACCTGTAGTACAGTACATATGAAAGCATATCTCTTTAGGATATTGTATATGTGCATTAATTATGTTGGCTTTGGAACTGATTTCTTTTGTCAAAATATGCTCTTCAATTATTTCTTTCCTGTTACAGTACCTTATGTATGGTGTTCTGGTTACATGACTGTTCATCCAGGATATAATTCCCTGCATAGATATATTAACACTGAAATACCAGTGTGGGATATTGGCATGCATTTGAAGAAAAGCATTAAGGGACCTGTGTTGTTCCTGACAAAGTGGAGGCTATTAATTCCACCAAATTATATCTAGAAACATAATTGTTCAGTATACTTTAGGTGCTGTTTTATGGTACAGAGTGTAGAAATCAGGAACCTCCATTTTGGCACTATATCACAAGCTCCTTAAGCATATCAAATTCACCTTTACAGCATATATACAGTCATCTGTTTATAACTTTTATACTGTAGTGATATTCAAAGTGGTTAGTACATTTACATAGTTCAGTCATCAGTAAATGTAATAGTCATAAATATGCATTCATTCTCCACTACCTTCAGCATCTGCTGGTATGCCACTGTAAAATCAGCAAGTCACAGTACGATAGGGTGAAGAGGGAGGGAAAGGGTAAATACAGTACAGTATAGGGTAAGGGATGGTGGAAGGTACATGTGACTTGCTGCTAATTATGACCCAGGCAAGATATAGGAAGTAGAGGAGAGTGGATGTTTCATGGAGGCCATGAATGTACTTATTACATATTACAGGTAATTGAACAGTTTACCATATTGAGTCTTTGTAAAGTCATATAAAAGAAGTCATATTAGGTCAAAGTTGTCTCATGATGTATGAGACAATTGTACAGATTCAGATGATTACCTTTGTACCAGTAAAAATTTATAGTTTGTAAACTGTCTGAAATTAAACCTGGCATATTTAAGAGGAAAATGTGCTCCTGTGTTACCTTCTTAACAGTTAAGTGCGTCACCAGTAAAAGTCAGCAGTTGTCAGTAATAATTGGTAATAATTAGACAAGGAATACAGTATTGGTCAAATTATAGCCTATTCAAATGGTCTTAGTTATGTATATGTAGATTTGTTCTGTTTACATCCTATGAAACTATACTTTAATGGCATTCTGTTTCATCGGCTTATTGAAGCAAGGTTAGTTGTTGAAATTTTGCTTTTAATTATATAACAATATTATTATTCTGCAATTTGCCGATTCTTAAAAATTATCTGTTATTTGTCGATGTCGATATATTCTGGTTCCAGTTAAAGTCAGGTTAGTAACCCAGTCACTGTTTATTTTGTGCGGGTTAATAAGCCTGAGGAACCCAATGCATGAGTTTTGGATCCCCTTCTTTTATTTCAAGCATTAGCAGCCTGCACCAGAATTCTTGGTTATCTTTTAAATGCTGTGATGGCCACATGTTACTTACTAACTCTCTCAGGTCTGTGGATAAAATCTTTGCTGCTTAGGATTTTATAAAGGATACTTCAACTGATATCATTCTTGTTGTGTTATAATGATGTACAGTATCAAAAAAGTAGATAATTCACCACCAAACAAATTTTTGTCTTGGGTGTACATTTTTACCCTGAGCCTGAGAGAGTTAATAACAAAATATGTATTCACACTGAATGCTGCATTCTAGCACCTGAGTCTCTTTTCATGCAGTTATATCAGCACCGCAGGACAAAAAAGATTGGCATTTAAGACCCTAAAACTGCAGCAGTTTAGCTTTGGATGCTAGAAGTGCCTGAATTAAAGCGAAAAGAATAGTAGGCACAATGCTTCATCTTGATTGAGGATATCAAGCAGAATAGTGGGTACTATGCTTGTCTTGTGTACATGGAGACTACCTTGGACAATGGCCATGAGTCTCTCACAGGGAGTGTGGTGGTGACCTCTTGTGATGAGAGGGTGAAGCTGGCTCTGGTAGTGGAGGGTCTTGGAGTGGTTGAAGATGCAGTGCCACCATATCGGAATTTCGACCATCTGAATGCAGTACCTTTTGGTACTTTGGTTGTTGTGGGTCTCTCCCTCCTGGTTGTTGACTCAAATTTTGTGGTTGTGCGTCGTGGTTTGTTAGTGGTCAAGCGTGGTTTGTGTGTTGTTGGATTGGGTGGCAATCTATTGGTTGTCGTTGTGGATGTGGGTTGATTGATGGCAGGTGTGATAAATTTTGTTGTAGAAGTGTTTGGTATAGAGGTAGTGGTGGTAATTTTTGGTCGCTGTTGCTCCTCCTTGTCAGTGGGAGTGGTGGAGATGGGTAAGGATTGTGATGGTTGAGGGCTTGTTCTGAGCTGTGACGTAAGGGTCGTGAAGGCTTGTGGTGTGGTAGTTGTCCTGCTGTACTTATTACGTTTTTTGAGGCGTTCACTGAGACTCATAGTTTCAGTTGAGGTCTTGGGTCTGGATTGTCGTTGTGGCCTTGTGGGTTGATTCCGAAGAGTGCTAAACCTGGACTGCTGGCGACGTCTTGCAATTTCAGCGGCTGAAGGGCGTGCCATTGGTCGTAATCTTGGAGGTGGCTTACTGGTAGATACAGGAATCTCCTCAGTTGTGTCTTCACTTAGGGTGCCTTCATTAACATCTTCCTCAGGACCACTGGACTGGTCACTGGAGAGTGGCTGCACATCAAATTTTTAAGTTAAGGGACTTGTGATGTTATCAGGTATCATAAGCTAAATATTCCTTCAAACTTTGCAATACAAGGAAACTTACACCGAGGGACTATTTCCTGTCATAGTTTGAAGGAATCTGAAGCCTGGAATGCTGACAAAATCTTAGGCCCCTTAACTTGTACTGTTTTTTATCTGAGCGAAGTTTTGAGTTTGTTATTTGTGGACCTCAGTTAGTGAGCATTAACAAGCAGGAATATCTTGTTAAATTTAATGTCCTCAATGTATATTCTGGTCATGTGCATATATTGTATTTGAAATATGTCAGTGTTGCAGAGTGAATTGTAAAACTTTTGGAATAGTACAATACCGTATTACATTTGAAATCTATTAGGTTAGTAGCTACAAATAGTAGCTACTGTTAGTGATTGAAACTGTCCTTAACGAAAGTTTGTAATGTACACCAAGAAAAAAAAATCCCCTTCAATTGTATTCTGCAAAAATGTAGTGGAAGTTTTATGTAAGAGATAGCCTTGCTTACCTGGTCATTTTGTGTGTTGGTAGGACTGTTCTCTGCAGCCTCGAAACCCTGCCTTGACTCTCGCTGTGAATTAGAGAAATTACAAGAAATTATAGAGCCTAAAATTTTTGGGTTAATTGTAGAATAATGATTACACCTTGGCTATTGACACCACTAAACAGACTTCTTTCTCTTGGTACCGTTCTTTGGTACAGTTTTGATGAATGAATATCCTCCACTTCACTGACATTGCATACCCTGTAATCTTGCATGGTGTTTAACACCAGAAATTAATCAAATTTATTAGGCATCATAGTACAGGTAGTAGTATTCCCTTCACTGTCAACAATGTCAATTGACTTTGCAGTTTAAGGAAGCATACAGTTATTCCTCTGTTCAGTATCCTGTATTCCTATCCCTCAGTTCCTATCTCATTAAATCATCATGCACAGTTTACATTAAAGACCATCACACAAAATTGCAGTGATATTACTTGCCATTAATGAGATAAAATCCTTGGGAATCACTGCAGTGTGGTTCCTTAGTGTTTAATCCCATCAATGAAATTTGTCACTGAATTTGGGAAAACTGAAGTACTAGCAATATTGAAATCCATACTAATCAGAGTAGTACAGCTGGCATATTATGTAAGGTTCTACATAATATAATTGTAGTATTGTACTGTAATGATGTCTGTCTCTGTTTTTTCCAGGTATGGCAAGGAAATATCAATACAAAATGTCAAAGGTGGTGGTGCATAAAAACATGTGGTTGCCTTTCTTTCCTTTAGTCAAACAGTCGAATAACAAGAAATTATTTTGAGGAATTATGGAGTCCTCGCAGAGTGATGTCACATTGGAAAATCCTCTTCTATCCCAGCCTGTAAATTATTAGTAATCAAATATTGTACTACTCTTCAGAAAAACATTGCTAAATGAAGTGATTGTATTTCCAAATGTCTGTCATTCAGTAGCTTTTTGTCTTACTGTACCATTCCCAATTCCATAAGCAGGTCATATTATGCACCACCATTTTTAAAAACTTGGTAACCAGAGACATTCAACCCACTTGGAGGTACAATACATTGTGTACCCACCCATCTACTGTTGTTCAAGGTACTGTACTGTATTTGCTAGATGATGCATATGTTTAAAATCCATTGAGCCATCTTTAGGGTGGCTAGTTTAGAGAAACATTTTACTGTATTGCTTATGTTTGACAGCGAGTGCCATTCATAGGGTGGGTAGTTGATATGTTGTATTGCTTATATTTGACAGCCGTAGGGTCATCTCTAAGAGAAACGGTGTACAGTATTGTAGACTCATGGCTGATAGTTCCTAATCAGGCTGTGATGGAAAGCCACAGCCAGTACAGGCAGAGTGTCATGCATGTTGGACTTGGAAAGCTTCATTTTAATAGCATTTGGAAGCTTTGCTATACATGTACTGTACTGTATACACAAAACCAACATAAGAGTAATTAATTTCCTCTTCTGTGTTCCCTGTATCCTCTAATATCCTTAAAGAAAGGCATCAGCCAGTCAACAAGGTCAAGTGTTCATATTTGAAATTCAGGCTTAAAATTATATGGTACGGTATCGAAACTAATATGTACTGAAGTGTGATTGAATTGCTTACCTGATCATACAGCTGATTTAGGTCATTCGAATCACCTGTAACAAAGAAAAAAATTGTTAATACACATGTAAAGGACCATTGCAACTCAACCATGGAGTGTAAGGAAATGATGGAGGGGAATGGGGATGAATGAGGTTTGAATGAAGAGATAGGGTGGTGAAGATAAAGATGCAGGAGGAGGGTTGGTTCTACAGGCTATGGACAGAGGTTGGAAACATAGTTGCTGGATACTCATTGGTCATTCCAATGTGGATGAAATATCTTAGAATAATATGCATCATTAATTCAGACATAAACAATACATGTGTACAGCTGTGCTAAAGAAATGCCTTGTACCATCTATTCATTGTTCAGTAAATGTATTGTAATTAATTTGCATGTTTAGTCTGTCATATACAGTAATACATCTCTCACTTCATACATTTCTACCAAGACAAAAATAAGATTTTGTACCTACCTTCCTGAGTGTTGTTTACCAATAATTGTATTTTGAAGCATGATGGCATGAGTTTGCACAGAGGCCATTGTTCATTGAAAAAATAAGTTAGTAAGGAGAAAAACACTAGTTGCCAAGTAGAGACTGACCGAGGGTAATTGTGCTGTATTCTCATGTAGGCTTTTGCAGGCTTAATCAAGCCCATTGCTGTGGCCCAGGTCAACTGCTACCGACACACACAAGTCCACGACCTTACAATGCTTGCCATAGAGCAGAATAACCCTGGTTGTCTACTCAGAACCTGGTTTTTTTCCTCATGCTGCGTTTACAGTCTGTCCTATAAGTTCGACCAGTAGTAGGTTAGGTTGGTTTCGGCTGCATCAAATCACAATACAGTATAATAAAGTACAGTACAGTGCACGAAGAGAATACATGTGCAGGAGTCAGGAGATTGGCTCACTCACCACATGTGTAGCCAACGGGGCAGCAGCTCCCCTCATAATGGATAGGAGTGCAGCCCTCTGTGTCTGGAGGGTCATTGCAGGTATGGTTGGAGCAAGATAATTGACCTCGGAGGCAGAAGCATGATTCACACTTGTTGTTCTCAGCTGCTTCCACCCGCATTCCGTCCTCGTATTCCACCCCACCCACCATGCAAGCTACATGGGCAGGGATGATTGGGATGGTGATGTTCGACGAATGTATGGGACAAGTTGTAAGAGGATAGGGTAGTATTCATGAGAGATATGGGTGGTGTAGGCATGGTATTAGAGATAGCTGGGTAATTATACAAAAAGTTTCAGCGGTTTTGATCTTTTAACCAACCCTATCCTCTAGTTCGTGGCAAACCATATTTAAGTTTTTTAAAAAGTTGCTAGCAATGGGTGGTGTTTGTGGAGGTCACTGGAGGAGCGTTGTACTGTATTGTCTCAGGTACCGTAGGATTTGGTGTGCGCGATAGTAGCAGTATGGTGGGAGGTGAACACTGAATTTGTGTGTGTGTGTGTGTGTCGATGCATGTGGGTAGGGGTTGATTGTTGGTTCAAATGATTCAGAATGACAATGACAGTGAGGGGACTTGGACGAGAGAAAATGCTTTATACAGTGGTGGAAGATATGCTAAGTCAAGGTGTAAATACTGTACTATTACACCGAGATATTAACACAACGTCTAGGTGTAATATTTTGTGAAAGGCCTCATTAGTCACGTGTGAAGGTCGGGTAATTCGTACATGAAAATAGATTAGTATCTCATCTAAGTAAATAGAAGAAAACGAAGCGCAATAAGTGATAAACTAGTAGCGGCAGGTTAAACAAATTATTAGATTTATTTTTGACATTCATTGTTATATTTCGTATTTTTGTTATAGTGTTTCATGACCGTGAATAGCAATAGAATCTGATGACATGTTATTTAATAGTGAACCGTAAATTTATAATGTCATGTGTAAATAAATAGGTTAAGAGTCAAACGTTTAATTGTGTTTTAAAGTCATGGTCTAATGTACTGCAACCTGGTGAATAAAAGCGAGCTATTTGAGTTAATTTTATGAACCAAAATTGCACACACCAACAGCTATAGTTTCGAATCATTTTTCGAAGCCATCTCATTGGAAGGTGTTGCAGTACATTAGACCATGACTTTACCACAAGTCTGTCAGTATTGTGGCTTATTAATTATTAGGGTTTATGTTTTGTATTGTATTATTATGTCCGCTAATATGATGTAAATAGCAGTATGTAACGATAAACAGTAGTCTATAGTGTAGCCTACTTGATTACATAATTACTGCTACATGTATCGACCAATATGCATAGCCTACACCTTCTGTCTTCCCGCTGGCATCACACTTTAAATGTAATACAATTATATAATACTCCTGTAACATCTTCCAATGAAATGACCTCAAAATATAATGCGAAATTATTGCTGTTGGTATCCGTAAATTGGTAATACTTAGTTCATATAATTCCCTTACATTACTGTCTTGTGGCCTTTGTTCACTTGATACAGGCAGGATCTTTGATGGTGGTGACTATTATGTTTTAAGCAGATTTTAGAGTTGATAAGATTTTGAGGAAAATTAATAGATGTGTAAATTTAATTGTGTATTTTCTCATGTTCTGTATAAGTTTGTCGAGAAAAAAGCTGACAAATTAGAAGGAACATTACTATGATTTTTTTTGTTTACCACATTAGAATCTAGCCTAGGAAGGAAGGAAGGTGGGTGTGGTGTGGGTGGATACAGCTGGCACGTGCTCAGGCATCTACACAAATAAAAATGTGCTCAAGCCGTGTACAATTATGTGTGGACATTTCTACGAGACCTGGATGTGGATTAGTCACACACACACACACACGGTTGAAAAGATTACGTTATTCGACACACACACACACACACACACACAAGGTTGAAAAGACTAAGGTATTCGACACACACACACACACATACACACGATTGAAAAGAGTACGGTAATCGACCCCACTTTAGGTTTTGTAGGCTACTATAAATACTGCAGAGGTTTACCAAGTATAGTCTATTTACTTGTGCCCATTTATAGGTACTGTACATGAACAGGCCATATTAATTAAGCAAAGAATTACATATATATAGCCAAATATTGAGTCAGACTAGCACTGGCAATCCCAAGGAGGGAAAGACAAAGATGGAGAACCAGAGGGAGAGCTTACTTGTATGGATGAGTAGGAATAGACTAACTGCAGACAGGAGAGATAACCAGCTATAATAGTACGTTTGGAGAGGCCTTTTGTCCAGTGATGAACTATTATAATACCCTAATGGTTGATGATGTGGAAGAGGAGAAGGAGGAGATGGAGAAGGAATACAAATCTTTAGAACAGCTACATATGTATTGATTATTACGAAATTGTTTGATTATTCTACTGTGTGAGAGAAAGTATAGCTATGCCTACTAAAGCAGAACTATGTGTGAGAGAAAGTATAGCTATGTGGAAAAGAATGATTAGGATGGGAATGAAATGGAATGGAATGACAATCATGTCGTGGTTTAAGGTTGTATTAGTTAAAAGTTCATTGGGTCTGTACGTTACGAAACCGGTAATCGAGTTGCGTTATATATATATATTTATAAGAATAACAAGGGAGACGCGACTTCACATTTATATAAGACGGTATAAACTTATCTTTGGCGGCGATCTGAAAACTCCCGATTCCTTCAGCCTGCGCCAAGAGACAGATTACCTCAGCCTACGAATTAACCAGGGATCTGTTTTGTGGAAGAATTCGGTGGAATCAGGAGCCTCTTCCGCAGACAGAATATTGTTTACTTAACTCGTAGAAGACATGGTTAATTTCAATGACCCATGAGTTATGTTTGCCTTTGAGAAGTAAGTATTATATTGCTCCCACCGACAAGGAAACTTCATTAATTAATAGGAGTCAAAGAAAATGCATCATTCGTCAGAGATTGTTTAAGGATTAATTTTCCTATTTCCCACCGAATGTATAATATAAATAGGCAGGGTTCGCGGCAGCCACCCAGACGACGGTAATGGCGTGTTTTGACGAGTAGAGGGACGTGAGAGGAAAGAAATACACGGCCAGATAATTGGTCACATGGAAGAAAGATTACAGGTGTGCTAGAGGCAGGTATAGTTCAATCTTACCAGTACGTAAATTTTTTGTTGGTAAGTGTTCATTCATGGCAAGGACTAGCACACGGCACTGCTTCGAAATCATGATAGGTATAACCTCATACTAACAGAGTAACAAACTGTTCACTGCTTTGAAATCATATTATAACCTCATACTAACAATAATAAACCATTCACTGCTTCGAAATCATAATATAACCTCATACTAACAGAATAACAAACCGGATATTCACTGCTTCGAAATCATAATATAAGCTCATACTAACAGAATAAGAAAACCATTCACTGCTTCGAAATATGGTAAGCGTATATATAAGGTAATATATAGTGCTTCTGGCTGTTGTTGACCATCTATTATTGAAAAACAAAAATCGAACTGAGATTTCGAGTTTGGTGGAGAAATGGTAGGTAAAGACTTTGAGCGTTAATGCAAAGGGAAGCTTATTGTGGTTACTGGTGATCGATAGGAAAAGGGGTTGAGCGGATACGGAACGACTGAGTGAAAGATAGATAAGATTTAGTTAGATACGATAATTAATACCCATATATTTTTTTTACTGAATATTGACTTAAGGGACCCCGTATTGTTGTCTGAAAATTGGAAGTAAATAAGTCCTTCAAATATTGTCACGAAACACTATCTATATGGAAGGAGCTTGTTTCGTGGCATAGTCAGGAGGAATCAGAAGCCTCCAATTATTATACACGATCACAGGGTCCTTAAGTGTAATAAATTCACCTTTGCATAGAAGAGAGTATGGACTTTAGAGAGAGAGAGATAAGATGCAAGTGACGGTAATGGCTGGAGGACTGATATAATAATAATGTACGGTTGGCCACAGGAATTCTTACACAGGCGTTATGGAAAGAGAAGTCATTATTCTGAAAGTACTGCAACGAATGGTCTACCAAGTGACTCTGTAATTAGCAAAACAACAAACTTAATAATAGTGTTGTATATTGCAATTACGTACAGCCTTACATTTTCTACAGTATATGTTGTAAACACTCGAAAACAACAGCGTGGGTACGAATTCTATGTAGTGGCCAATAGTACAAAACAACCCCAAGTGAAAAACAACAATACAAACAGTGGCAAAGCTGTGATGGATTGTGTGTCGGACATTTAAGTAACACTCACTGGGAAAAAATCTCAACATTTCCTCACATATAGCATAAACTCCCTCCCACACATTTTTCTGAGGCGTGGTCGTCTTTTTAGATAACAGCAGAGCGGTTCGTTGTGTGTACTTTCCTGAGGCGATGGTGCTTGTTATTTCCCTCAGAATATTGTGAAGTTTTCTTACTGTTAACCTATTATATATAATGTAAAAACAGCTGCTGTACCTGACTACTCGTGGAGATTGGACAACGTGTATATGTGTGGACCTGAGGCGCTTTGCATGCCACCAAAAACCCCGCTTGTCACTAGAAAAACTTGGTCATTATATATATCCAGTATACACCTTATCCCATGAACTGAGTACCAGATAGTATGTACAGGAGGGTTTTATAGAATCTTGATATTGCTTACAGGTTCGTGGTGCATGACTTACGTAGATAGTTTAATTGTTACAGTTAACAACGAATTACGACATATTTATTTACATCTTTATTTACATATTAACGCCAAACTATTTTTTTTTTCTTTCTGTTGAAGGGAAGCCACTATAAGCGTTCCGACGTTACCATGTATTCCATTAGAGAGAGAGAGAGAGAGAGAGAGAGAGAGAGAGAGAGAGAGAGAGAGAGAGAGAGAGAGAGAGAGAGAGAGAGAGAGAGAGAGAGATCATAAACGTACATTTTAGCGTATATTTTTTGACCTCCGGTATCCAAGACTTAAAGTTTTTCCGTTCCCTCCATTTCTTGTCATGACGCGAGACACTCCCTCCCTCAGGAACACAGTCACCTTCAGTGTTATGGCTACCTCACGGAGTCATTAATTTCTTACACGCTACCTGAACTGTCTCATTTTAACTCTCACACTAGCTTGGGAAACCATAGTTCACTTGTCTGGTTTTCTGTCCAATTATATATACAGCCAAAAGTTCATTCGCATTACCCGGCTCTGAAAGAATTGTACGATTAAATATATCTGGGATTCTTGAACTAAAATATCCACGATTCATCTACGACAGCAATGGGAAAGGAAGCACAACGAAAAGTGGCAACCGTGTAAAGATGTGGATGTTAAAGACTCACGGTTTCTTAGGCTATTTATATCCATCAAACCATATATAAAACACTGCATTTTCCTCACAATTTTATAGGTGGATTAAAAAGGAAAGAGAGAGAGAGAGAGAGAGAGAGAGAGAGAGAGAGAGAGAGAGAGAGAGAGAGAGAGAGAGAGAGAGAGAGAGAGAGAGACACACAAACAGACAGACAAACAAAAAATGACAGAGAAAGAGAGAGAGAGACTAAAAGTGAATGGTTGTGTGTAATACCAGTGTGCGTAGCTGTGGACACTGTTGAGGTCAGTTCTCCCGCTAGTGCTGGGAGTACCGCTAACACGTCTCATCATACACACACCCTGCCTCGGGAGAAGAGCAGCCAGCCAGCCAGCCAGCCCGCCCCCCACCCTGACATTAACAACGCATCGTGTCGTAATGATGGCACCTTGATGTTTGTTTATCTCTCTCATACTCCTTAATTCTTTTCTTACTTATTTTGCTTCTGTTGTTTATCTCTCGACACTCACTACTCTCATACACTTTCTTTTCTTACTTCTATTACTTCTGTTTTTACTTCTCTCCCGTCTCCTCTCCCCTCCTTTTCCTACTCCTCTCCCCTCCTTTTTCTACTCCTCTCCCTCTTTTCTTACTCCTCTCTCTATCAGCTCTCACTCCTCATTTTCTTACTCTTGTGAATGTGGCACATTTTTCTCTTGTCTTCTCTCGCTTTTTCCCCCTTCTTTTCTTACTCTCGTTTCCAACTCAATTGAAGACTCCACAATATTATGATTATTCTTCTCATTTCTCTTCCTCAAACTTCTCACCTCAAATTCATGTCACTCTATTCATCTTTGAGACATCTGCCTTCCTTTCACTTTTTTTGTTTTTCAATTTTGCACTATACTTCTCTTCTTACATTTCCCATAATTAATTCATCCCGTGTTGGTGCTCTTGGTGTTAATGTTTTTGTTAACGTCGTGTGACCATGGGCCTTCCTATTATTAACTATACTAATTAGAGCGTAAAATAATATAAGAGTTTCCCAATGGTGAAAAGGTAAAGTTTCCCCTCCCTCTATTTCTTTCTCAATTTCCTTCTGTAATCGTATTGGATTTTATATTTTTCTCGATAATGATCATATTTTTATTCTTTTCTGCATTAGTTTCCTCACGTTATATATTTTTTCTCTCTGCCTGTCTGTCTATTTCTCTGTAGTGTGTATATGTGTATCTGTGTTGATCTGTCTGCTTGTTACTCCTTCCCTCAGTCGTTGTCTCCATCACCCTTTCTTCCTCACTCTATACTTTGTTTACATCTCCCTATGTGACTGTCTACTTCCTTGTTCGTTAATTAATCGGTCTGTTGTATAATAACTTCCATTTACAAGTACAGTATCGGCAAAAAAAGATGCTAACTGCCACCGACATCGAAGGGAAGATGTGTCACAACTGAAGTTAACAATGTACATTACCTTATCTTGCCAAATGTCACCACTGCCCCTCACTACAACTAACCACCCCATTCATCCTTTCATTCCCTCTCTCACTTTCTCCTTCTCATTTTTCCACTATCCACCTCTAACGCAAGCAAGCTGGGTGGTGTATTTTCCCCCTACAATATAACCTTTATTTGCGTGTTACGGTACCCCCCGGGCGGCTGTGTGGGTTAGTGGTTACTGGTAGTGTTAAGCAACGTGTCTTGACTTTACCTTATATTATTATGTTCTCTCTCTCTCTCTCTCTCTCTCTCTCTCTCTCTCTCTCTCTCTCTCTCTCTCTCTCTCTCTCTCTCTCTCTCTCTCTCTCTCTCTCTCATACACACACGCACACACAATACTTCCTCTCTCTCTCTTTCTCCTGTTTACCCTATTGTCTATCTATCTATCAATTTATCTCATCTTTCCCTCCCATTCCTTCACTACTTCTTATCGTGTGTAGGAGTTGATATGCTCCTGATAATATGGATGTCGGTGCTATGTTTTTCCTTGCTCTAATGCCAAAGGTGATGTTTACACTCTTGTCTGTCTATCTGTGTGTCCGAGGATCACAGAAAAAAAAAACCCACTAGCAGGAAGCGCGTGATAAAATGTAACTGTGATATTGTTTTGAAGTGAGATACATTTATTCTGATAATAATTATGACAAAACACACAAGGGATAACATGATGATCACCAATTGTTTTGTTCGTGTTCTGACAAAAAAAATTATAAAGTTGCTGAAATTTGATGGTGGTGATTTATTGTTTTGTTATTGTTAAGGGGGTGCTGGAATAGGGGGACAGGTTTGGGGGGGTTTAGGGGGATGCGAGAGTAGCGGGACAGTCTCGAGGGGGGTGGGGGAGTAGGGGACAGGCTTAGGAGGGTTTAGGGGAGTGTGGGAGTAGGGGACAGGCTTGGGGATGCGGGAATAGGGGACAGGTCTACCCACCCCAAGCCTATCCCTCTATTCCTGCACCCCCTAAACACCCCCAAGCCTGTCCCCTACTCCCGCACCCCCATAATTAATGAACTAATGATGTTTGAGGACCATAAACAACAACAACTTGAGTCTAAGATAACAACATACAGGTACTATAGAACAACAACCCCTTAGAAATGTCGTAATAATAACCCACGTCTTCTAAGGTAAACAAACTTCTTAGTGGGTGTTTGTTTGTTTGAAGCCAAGGATGAATTAAGTAACTTATGGTGAAAGTATGCCTGTGGCCAAGGCTGTATCCGACTATGGCCTTAAGGGGTGTGTGGGAATAGGGGGACAGGCTTGGGGAAGGTTATAGGGGTGCGGGAATAGGGGGACAGGCTTGGGGGAGGTTATGGGGGTGCGGGAATAGGGGGACAGGCTTTCTACCCACCCCAAGCCTGTCCCTCTATTCCCGCACCCCTCAGTCCCCCCCCAAGCCTGTCCCCTACTCCCACACCCCCTTAATCATTCTAACTGATAATATTGCTGAAGTATTCCTATTCCTGGCAAATATCACGTTTCATACATCAAACCATTTTTCATTCATTTCATTTGGATTTACGGCAATCGTCCTGACAAAATATTTATTCTGTTTGTTATAAATTATTATTGAGGACACGAAAGCTAATGCGAAAGCTAGCATTGTTCGTTTTATCGCGGAGGAACACTTTTATTCTGTATAATTTAACATTTTTAACTTATCTGGGTTTAGTCTCGACATATATCCAGTTCAGTAGTCACTATTCATGAGTTGCTTGAAATATGCCCATTATTCCATGAGGTTACACACCCACACGTACGCAACTATTACTATATACATGCACAGTCCATGATGGCATCCCCTCCCCCCCCCATCCCTCCGCCCCGCCTTCCACACACAAGCTTGAAGTAAAAATATGGTGTTGTGCTCCTCACCCATCCACCAATGTCTCCCTCCCTGACCCTGTTTTTGTACCCTCCCTGTGTAGCCCTTGTCCTGTTATTGTTTGCCTAATCTTACCACGACCTTTTCTTCACATTTTCATCCTCTTTTCCATTCCTCAGTTCCTTCAGTTTCCTCCACAACCTACAGTAGCTCTCTTCTATTCTTCTCCATCCGACTTATAATATTGGAACCCTGGGACCTTGTAAAAATGTGAATATGGAGCGAAAGTCGAAGGGTGAAGTGCAGGGATGGGTGGAGTGACTGAAAGTAAAAGTGAAGGAAGGGACATGGGAAACTAAACTATGTCGTCACCTACAGTTAGGATAAAGTGAAGGTAGAATGCAGGATGGAACACAGGGAGAAGCTAAATGAGGGGGAGGAAAAGAAAGAGGGGACTGAGTACGCATGAGTAACCAGATATTATAATACGGGAACCAGAAGGATGTTTGATAGGTACACGAAAAATTGAAAAACAAATAGAACTAACGCAGGCAGACGGTGAAGTGTTTGGTAGTGAGAACAAAAGGTTTTACGACGGAGGGATAGATAGATGGAAAGAAGGAAGGAAGGAGGATGAGAAATTATGACCAAACGGTATAATGAAGTAGATGAAAGTTTTGAGGGAGAGAAGAGAAGTGGAAAAATGTAGAGAGAAGTTGGGGAATATATAGAGGGGTAAAGGGATGAAGAGAAAAAACACAGGAAGAGTAGCAAGATAGAAAATGGGAGAAGGGTAGGGAGGAAGAGAGAAGAAATGGTAAGAGGATGCAGAAAAGGTATAGTACAGGAGGTCCGGGATTCAAAGAGTTACAGGAAAGAAGGAGAGGAGGGATGGAGGAGATGGAGGAGTAGGAGGGAGGAGAAGGAGAGGAGGAATGGAGGAATGGAGGAGTAGGAGGGAGGAGAAGGAGAGGAGGAATGGAGGAGAAGGAGAGGAGGGATGGAGGAATAAGAGGGAAGGGGGCGTGGCATTATAATCCACCTATACTGTTCACATAAAATATAAATATATAAATATATCCAACCATTGAAGTATATTGTGTTTGTTGTAAAGTTTAGGATCTCAGTGATTGTGTGAACGTTCTTATTGTTGTGGAGATTGTTGTCATTTTTTGGGTTATAGTTTTTGCTGGTGATGTGACTGATTTTTTTTTTTATGTTTTTTTTATCTTTTATTTATTTATTTTATATCTGTTTATATATTTTTTGTAGTTATGTCGAATTTAACGATCTTGTGGTCTCTGTTTTATGTCACAGTTTAGAGAAATCAATAGCCTCGAGTCTGAAGGCGTCGTAACGGTGATGATAGAAGAAGATTATATACGGACGGACGTCGCTTGGTGGCGGTACCGGTAGTCGTTGTGGCAAAGGCAGAATCAATGTGTGTGTGTGTGTGTGTGTGTGTGTGTATGTGTGTGTGTGTGTGTATGTGTGTGTGTGTGTGTTAGTGTATGTGTGTGTGTGTGTGTGTGTGTGATAGTTTTTTTTTTTTTTTTTTTTTTTTAGTTTGTGTGTGTGTGTAAATTGCAGCAGGGAGGGTTATCGCTATTTGATGTAGTTTTCATAGCGGTACAGTAGTAAGTAAGTTATTATCAAAGGGGAATGTCGTTCGTTATTGCCAGAACGTAAACACAAATATTTTCTGTTTGATCGAAGTTAAAAATATTCAGATATAGTGAAAAAAAAACCTACCATCTATATATTTTGATATTGCAGTGGCAAAGTTTGAAGGAATCGTTACCCTTTCAATTCACCATATATTTATTTTGTTGTGGTCCATCGTGTATTTCCATGCATTTCAAAATATTCTGTATGTTTTTGTTTGTAATATTCACGGTGATAGGAGTGATGGTGATGATGGTGATGGTGATAGCGATGATAGTGGTGAAATAAGTAGTAATACCAATGAAAATAATAATGCTGTCTTACTTCCTGGGAATGGATTTACAGTAGTAGTAGTACTGGTGGTGGTTGTTGTTGTGGTGGAAAGGAAGGTATCGTCATCTGTGGAAGACAACAATAATCAATTAGTTTCGGGTAAAATAAAAGCAGAAAAAATGTGACTTAGTTGACGATGATGATTTATAAACTACCAACATTATTAAGTGTTATAAAGATATCTTATTAATTAAGGGGAAAGTACAGTGTTGGCAAATCTGGAGCAACCGATTTCTCCAAACTATTCCAAGCAAACAGGACGCCTTTATTTTTGTCCATCTGGTCCTGTTTCCTGGCATATTTTGGAGGAATCAAGGCACTCCAATGTAGCAAAGGTATACTCTCCCCTTAATTACCATCATCATTTTGCTCGTGTACTTGGTTGTTTATATACGACCTTACTGTATGTGTCAAGTGTTGTTGGGTGTATTATTACCCAAGTTAATTAAGGGGGAAGTTTTGTATTGGTAATTTTTAAGCAACTGAATCCTCCAAACTATTCCAAGCAACAGAACACCATTATAATGTAGCTATTCTGGTCCTGTTACCTAGCATACTTTAGAGGAATCAAGGCACTCCAATGTAACAAAAAAGAATTACTCCCTTAACTGTACATACATGGTGGCGGTCTGTATATAATTCGTACAATCTCTATTTACCAACTGTTGTCAAGAGAGAGAGAGAGAGAGAGAGAGAGAGAGAGAGAGAGAGGATAATATACGTGTGCTTTACATCATCACTTCTGTGCCGTAGAGTTTTAACGGTGTTGGTGTTGGACTGTACGGTGTTGGTGAGTCAAGACAAGAAGGACATAAAAGAACATAGTATGGCCAGTGTGGAGCCTTTTGTAATCCTTAGTTAAGGGAGTATTTCACTTTTGTTACATTGGAGTGCCTTGATTCCTCCAAAGTATGCCAGGAAACAGAACCAGAAGAGCAAAAATAATGGTGTTTTCTGTTGATTGGAATAGTTTGGAGGATTCAGTTGCTCCAGA
Source organism: Petrolisthes manimaculis (assembly GCA_034508575.1). Taxonomy (NCBI): domain Eukaryota; kingdom Metazoa; phylum Arthropoda; class Malacostraca; order Decapoda; family Porcellanidae; genus Petrolisthes; species Petrolisthes manimaculis. The sequence continues at coordinate 120,812 of JAWZYT010000062.1, forward strand.
TTTACCAACACAAAATTTCCCCCTTAAATATATAACATGTAAACACTAATGCCATTTTCTTTAACACCAGGATGACGTGAATGTATTTATTTATCTTACAGTGAGTCAATATATAATCTTAAAAACACTTCTTTGAATAAATGTTAGACGGACTATATAGACAAGGAAAAACTAGACATTTATTACGCACAATCTATTATAAAAAAATTCTTCATCATGCATATCACAGCTTGGAATGAGAAGTCTCGGTGTTGCTATCTTATCTTGTCTCCCAGAAAGTGTATGTTGCTATCTTGTCTCCCAGAGTGTGTATGTATGTATGTATATATGTGTGTACGGTACATCTATAAAAATATATTAAATGACTATACTTACTGGTGAAAAAACCCTGTAAGTAAAATCAATATGAGAAATTGTTAAGTAGTTTAAACTCCATTCAAAAAAACAAAAACAAAACAAAATTTGTACTTCATGTTTTTAAAAAGGGAAAGAAAGTACAGTGTTGGCAAATCTGGAGCAACTGATTCCTCCAAACTATTCCAAGTAACAGAACGCCATTATTCTTGTTTATCTGGTTCTGTTTCCTGGTATATTGTGGAGGAATCGTGGCACTCCAATGTACCAAAAGTGAATTATCCCCTTAATTTAAAAAAAAGATCAATTTGCATCTCATATATTATAGTTGAAGTAAACCTCACGATCATATAAATATTATGTTGGAGGAAAATCTACTCTAAGAATTAAGTGGCTAAGATCATTTATAATATTATATCATCTGCAGTAAGTTGTTATTTGTAATGTGTTCCCAAGAGTATCTATGGTGTGATCAGTGTATAGATGTTACACTGTGAACTGTTATATTGCTGGACATTATTGTTACACTGTGAACTGTTATATTGGACATTATTGTTACACTGTGAATTGTTATATTGGACATTATTGTTACACTGTGAACTGTTATATTGGACATTATTGTTACACTGTGAACTGTTATATTGGACATTATTGTTACACTGTGAACTGTTATATTGGACATTATTGTTACACTGTGAACTGTTATATTGCTGGACATTATTGTTACACTGTGGACTGATATATTGGACATTATTGTTACACTGTGAACTGTTATATTGTACATTATTGTTAAAATGTTGGACAGCAAGTGAGAAGAAGACTTACCTACTCACCTGAAAAGTTAAGACAAATTAGCAAAGTGAGACATGGTAACTTATAACTAATAATTTATCTGGGTGAATTCGCGATAAAATTACATGGTGGACTTAATATTATGCCCGTATAAGTGACATCCGCTGCATTACATATTACTTATTAATATAAATGATCCCTAAAATACTGCTTATAACTTTGTCCAAATAATATTTTAATTATCATGTGGAACCTCTTCATCGCACATGCATGGGATGTAAATATTAACGTTCTTGAAGTATAATTATGTAGGATTTCCTTTACTAATTGTACTGAAAATAGAGAATAATTATGTTTGTTGCAGCCTCACCTTTGATGCAGGAAAACATTACTGGAATGAAAAAAAAAAGTAAAGGAACACAGCTATGACTTAATAATAAACAATATCATTCAGTAAAGCATATAGTAATAAAAAATATAATTACTGTTTAAGACCATCGGTGGCACTGGATCCAAATTTGCTGGATCCAAATTTCGTACTACTTGTCGCATAAATCTAAGTGCCAACATACATGTCATAGTTACATTTACAGAGTTTGTTTCGTGACTTTGTTTATTTATAGAAATCTATGTGGTGGAATAACGTTACAGACTCAATCAATAGCTTCCATATCTCACATCAATATTGTTTCAGGTTGAAGGGTTAACAAACACTGCATCACAAATATAACTTTTCATTGATTCAGAATGTTTACTTGTTATTACATTTTTAAGAGTGTAAGATAGTATTAGCGAATTCTAGGTTATAGGTTCCTCCAATTCATATTAATTAAACCATGAAGTATACGGTATGCTTCCGTAGTATAGTTGCTGTTTTTGACATAATTTGTAGGAATCTGTAGCCTTCAAATCGCCTTCGATATCATAGTCTTCGTGATGTGTTAAGAATTAAGCATGAATATTAATTACCAGTAATATCTCTTGAAGAAATTATTAAATGTCAAAACAAATTATCAAGTAATAACAATAAGCATGCATAATTATATTTAAATGATTGTTATTTATTTCATGCATTAATGATTTCCCTTAATATTATGGTGCAACGTTTGTTCTGTTGTCTCTTAAAATTTTCTTCATTCTTGACACCGATACTTGTTAAAAAACCTGTGTATTGTTGTCCGTGGGTGTAAAGTGAGTCAGTCACGTATATAATGGTGAACGTAACGCCATTGTGAAGGTTACTGGGTGAGATGGAAAGTGGAGTTAAAGACCCTGTGATCGTGTATGAAAATTGAAGACTTCTGATTCCTCCTGACCATGCCACCCAACAAGCTCCTTCCATATTCAGACTATTCATCAAATGTAATAAAATTCATGAATGACACTCTCATTTGCCGTTTAGATCATCATTTGTAAACAAGTTGAGGCTTCAGTAAAAGCTTATGTATATATACTTAATTTTATGTGTGTGTGTGTGTGTTATAATGACAGTGAGGTATATGATGTGTGGTGCTGGCTGCCTCGTACAGTCGGTGAATAATATAAATGTATCTTGGTATATTTAAGAGGAGTCAGACGTCTTCAGCTCATCGGTATCATTACAAGTCCCTCAGGTCATTATTCTATCATTATACTTATTCTGAAGAGGTGTACCAATTACTTAAATCTCTTACAGAATTAAGTCTGATAGTTATGTCCCCAAGTGTACAGTTATAGTGACATTGTTTCCTGACATTACGTAGCTGCAGGTTAGAGAAAGGGAGTGAGATAGAAGAGGGAGGGAATTGTGGTGACGAGATGGCAGTGGAAGGGAGTCTGGTGGTGGTGGTGGTGGTGAGGTGGGAAAGGGATTGAGGGAGGGAGGGTGGTAGAAGAAGGAGGGAATTTTGGAGTCCAGATGGCAGTGGAAGGGAGTGTGGTGGTGGTGGTGGTGGTGAGGTGGGAAAAGGATTGAGGGAGGAGGGAGCTATATAGATGAGGTATAGAGCATAACAAGACGTGGGTTGGTCAAGGTGATATAGCCGCCAGGGACGCGTGTGATATTATAGGGCCAACAACAACAACAACAACAACAACATATCACACGTACCTACAATACCTTACCAAATCCTGACATGTGATATTTGACTTGAGGACGTGATCACCTCCCTGATACCTAGTGGTGTGTGTGTGTGTGTGTGTGTGTGTGTGTGTGAGAGAGAGAGAGAGAGAGAGAGAGAGAGAGAGAGAGAGAGAGAGAGAGAGGAATGAGTAGGAGGAGGGAAAAGGGTAGAGATTATTAAGAGGGAGGGAGGAATGAAATTGCATGCTTGAACGGATAGAGACCAGATGGTAAGATATATGGAAAGAAGGTAAAACTAGATAAAAAATATATACTAGAGACAAAATTAAAGTAAAGAGACGGATGACAGGGAAAGATAGAGGAGAATATGAAGGGAGAGAAGATAGAAGAGAGAGGGAGGAGAGGAAAGTGGTAGGAAGAACAAGAGAGAAGAGAGAGGGAGGAGAGGAAAGTGGTAGGAAGAACAAGAGAGAAGAGAGAGGGAGGAGAGGAAAGTGGTAGGAAGAACAAGAGAGAAGAGAGAGGGAGGAGAGGAAAGTGGTAGGAAGAACAAGAGAGAAGAAAGAGGGAGGAGAGGAAAGTGGTAGGAAGAACAAGAGAGAAGAGAGAGGGAGGAGAGGAAAGTGGTAGGAAGAGTTCATGGAAAGTGGGAAAAAGAAACAAACTGGAAACTATACTTGGATTTTGAGGAGACTTAAATTTGTTAATTGGTCCATACAATCCTTCACAATTCCCTCATCAACAACTCTTGTCATTATCAACATACATTACGTTTCGAAGATTCGTGTGTGTTGGTGTTGTGTATATTCATCATTATCAGTATTATCCCAATTCCATTTTCAAAGGTACATGTAGTATGTGGGGCTGCAGGCTCGAAAAAAAAATGAATAAGGATCACTGATAGATAATATATTGTATTTGTGGTAGGTGTGTGCATTATGTATGTGTGTACGTGGGTATATATATACACGAAAGTCGAATGCCTCTATAAAAATCCATATAAGTGAGGTGTAGAGGTGAAGAGGTCGGCAAAGGATTGGGAGAGTGACGAAACTGTATGAAGGAGCAGTAGGTCACATACCACATTTTCTCTGTGTTTTGTTTCTCGAGTGTACAAGTCATTTTAACCTTAACCATTTTTTCCTAAGAAACTCCTGTCGGGGGGAAAGGGCGTGGGAGTAACAAGCAAAACATATTCGTCTTTATCTTAATTAAGGGACCTCTGATATCGGTGAATCTAGGTGACATAGTTGGGAGGAAGCAGTAAATATCTTTAATTTACAAAAACATTATTAACCCCTTTAAGCCTTGCTACGGTCATATTTCTGAACGCTCATGATACAAAAATGTGTGAGTTTAAAGAAGGTATAATTATGTGGATGATGAATCTAGTTTAAAAGCTATTCAGTTTGTTTGAAAAATATACGAGTGTGTCCAATAATGTTTTGAGTGTGTAGTCCTCAAGGCGAGCCAGTCTAGCCAGCCAGCCAGCCAGCCCCAAGGCCCCTAATGCTGGCTGGCTTGGCTCTCAGGTCGGGTTAGGTCATTCAGGGTCAGGGTGAGGTGCATGAGCGTGCCTGGCCTGTGTATCTTTCACACTGGCACTTACAGTATTTCCTTCGTACTCCGTCCATCATCCACTGTTCTCAGGCAACACTTACCTCCGTTATACTAGTGGACAATATTTTTATTATCCTCTGAAATGGGTATGAGGACAGGGGAAGTTTTAAACCGGAGAGATGACTGAAGAAAATGTATTTGTCTGTATGATACAATGTATAAAACGTGGGAGTCGCTTTAACCCTGTATGAGTGAATTGAGTATTTCTGTGTTTAGAAAGTTGGTTGCATCAGCGTTGAAAACTGTGTGTGTGTGTGTGTGTGTGTTTGTGTGTGTGTGTGTGTTATTGTTTTCCATTCCTTTGAACGAAGATATTTTATAGCTAATTTTCGAACCAAACGTAACCTAGCAAATAACTATTGTAGCACACACACACACGAACAAACACACACACACTAACACAAAGTTTATTGCACATTTAATTAAGGGCAAACACTTTCTATTCTTCTGTGTCATGAATAAGAAATTTTCTTTTGTTTAATATAGGAGTCCTATCACTATAGTGTGAAATAGTAATCCTAAAAGGCTGTTTGTTTATCTATGTAAATGACTAACAAACAAAGAGGGTTACGGTTCTCAGTATCATACTCACGACATACGTAAATAGAAGGTAACAGCCATAGCATTGTTCTCACCACAGTAATGTTGTCGAGGTTATATACTCATTTCAATACTATACTCAAGGCATTTAAAGCAGCACCCAGACCCAGTCACAGTTAATATTACAGTCGTAGCTAATATTAACATCCATAGCATTGTACTCATGACAGTTGTTAGAGATTAAACCCATTTCATACTTAAACAACAAAAGCCTCGAAATTTAACCGAGAAGCTAGGCGTGGGTATCGTTGAATACTATACTCACAGCAGTCGTAGAAGCTTCCAAACACAATATTATACTCACGACAGCCGATGAAGTTGCCAGTCTTAATAATGATAGTACTCACGACAGTCATAGAAGTTGGGGCAGCAGGAGAAGGAACGGTAACGGGGCCGACACCCCTCCAGCGGCAGTATACACTTGGGGGCCACACATTGACGTTTGCCTCGAATACAGAAGCAGTAGGAACACTCGTCGTCGGACACCATGGCTGAACCCTCGGCAAACAGTGCACCGTCCCTCACACACCCTGACCACCATGCACCAATCTTGTTAATAGTTTAGTTGGGCCATCTCCACGGTCCATAGTGTAAATATCCGATGCTTTTTTGCCAGAATTGGAATACTAAAAATGAAAGTGATGGTTTCCTTGTAGAAAGATTTTCAATATATATTCTCATTTCTTTAAGTAAATAATATTACGAACATCGGATATTAACACTATCAGCCGTATCATTTACTTGGAGTAAGGAAAGCAGAGAGACAGGCAAGGTGGATTTGGTATGAAAAAGGAAAGGCAGGTTTGATATAGAGAGGTGTTTAGAGTTAATCAGGGCGATGGAGGAGCAATAAGGATAATAGAATGTTAGGGATGGACATGCAGGGATATTTAAGGGCAGGGAATAATTACAGAAACATATTTAGGGTCAGGCAGGATAGAGAATGGTTTGAAGAGAGAGGTAAAATCAGACAATGAAAACGTACGAGTAATGTGATGTAAGAGTAAAGAATTAATGTTAAATTAGAGTCAGTCATGGGTAGCCAAGTCAAGAAGAAACAAGTTTGTAATAATGGATCGAATAAAATTAAGCAAATCCAGGTGACATTTGGAAATTATCAGGCGAATGTAAAGTAGATTAAGTAAAAGGGGACAGACAGGTGTGTATGTTAGCCCCAAGACAGACAGGTGTGTATGGTAGCCTCAAGACAGACAGGTGTTTATGGTAGCCTCAGGACTGACAGGTGTGTATGGTAGCCTTAAAACAGACAGGTGTGTATGGTAGCCTTAGGACAGGCTTGAGTGTGGTAGCCTCAGGTAAGGTTAGGCTGTGTTTGGTTGCCTCAGGTTTAGAGACAAATATTTTGAAGCAGATGTAAGAGGAAAAACAAAGGTTACGTAGAAATACCAAAGGTCACTTAAGGGGGTGTAGGAGTAGGGAACAGGCTTGGGGGGGTTTGGAGGGTGCGGGAATATGGGGACAGGTTTGGGGAGGTAGAAAGCCTGTCCACTATTTCCACACACCCCTAATCCCCTCTAACTCCCCCAAGCCTGTCCCCTACTCCCACACCCCCTTAAAGTAATTATGTCTGTCATGTACTCGTATTACTAAGGGAAAAGAAATCATTTGGTTGTTATAATAAATGGATTTCACCTGTATACTTTTGATATATAATTAGTATATATAATTTGATATATAATTGTGTTGATATAAAGTTGATGAACAAGGTGTGGTGTATTATAACAGTGGTAGAGATGGTAACAATACAGGGAGTCGTGACATTAGTAACCTATTCGCTTAATATCTGTTTGGTAAGTGTTTACAGAAATGTGGTAATGGTGTTTGTCTTGATAACAGTGGTAGACTACATAACAGTAATAGCTTTGGTGATAATATTTGGCTTGGTAACAGTGGTATTTGTTAATAGAAATTGGCTTGGTAACAATGGTAGGCTAAGACGTAACTGTAATGTGTGTGTATCTGTGTCTGTGTGTGTGTGTGTGTGTGGTAGTAGTAGTATTAAATGAATAGTAAGGGTTGACGATCACAGTCATTGCCGGGTATGGGGCCACTGAACTCTGTTTGTAAAAGACAGGACTTGACTTTTTCACCACACAGTCCCACGTGCATGAAGGTCCTTAGTAGTAGTAGTTGTTGTTGTTGTGAGGTGATGTGGTAGCAAGTGTGTATGTGTGAGAGAGAGAGAGAGAGTTAGAGAAAGAGAGAGGGAGAGAGAAGGATCATAACAGTATTGCATAAAGTCTTAGCTGTGTGTGTGTGTTAGTGAGTGAGAGTTGTTTATTATAATTATGTCCATGGAGCTCACCCATGACGCTGGAGTCGTTTGTTGTGGTTGGTATTCCTCCTCTACGTCGGGTTCCTATGACCGCTGCCTCTTGTGCCGCCACATCATGCTGTCGTTGATGCTCACCTGCCTCACCAAACTCAACCACATCCGTTACCTTATTCCCTCCATTGTCCCTATATAGTCTGTTACCATCTAACTCACCGTCTGAAACAAAACAGAAAGAGACGTAGATTAGTACACCGAACTGTATCTTGGACAGGGGCTACATTAAAAGGGGTCAAGATTTTTAGACTATTTAGAGGCAATTGATAATAACTCCCAAGTGTTTTACTAAATAATTCATCCCAAATCATTCATGTTGTCACTCTACCACTGCCACCACGTGAATAATTACCACATCCAACAACACACACACCAGACCATTCACCACACACACACTATACCTATACTTTGCCACATCCAACATAAATGTATCTATCTCATTCCTCTGTCATTATATACAATACATCTGCTACATCTATCCTTTAAGGGGGTGTGGGAGTAGGGGGTAGGCTTGGGGGGGAACTAGGGGGGTGCGGGAATAGGGGGACAGGCTTAGGGTGGGTAGAAAGCCTGTCAACCTATTCCCGCACTCTCCTAACCCCCCCAAGCCTGTCCCCCTATTTCCACACCCCCATAATGACAATCTCCCACTGCTGTCACAGAGTACAAGTGGTTTCGACTGTTTAAGGGCTCGACAGCACAACAGAATCTATTATCAAAACATTCCAAAGATTTATTAATGTCAGGGTTCGAGGACTCGTCGATCTTGATTTGGATTTGGAAGTTTCAGTGACTCCTTGGAACTTGTACACTGTCAATCCTTCCTGTTAGCCTGTCACTTCCCTTCACCATAGACTAACATATATCAGACTCCATCGGTACCCTTATTACCATACCATCCCACCACCACCACCACCACCACCACCACCTCATCCCTACCATACCATACCATCCCTCCCCACCACCACCACCATCACCACCTCATCCCTACCATACCATACCATCCCTCCCCACCACCACCTCATCCCTACCTGACCCTTCCACCTCATCTCACATTACCTCACCACTCCCAACAACAGATACTGACTGTCTCTATGGAAGATGTTTTCTCTCCCTGACCACCGACCTTGATGAGGGTTCTCTCTTCCGTCTTTTCTCCCTCCTTCCTTTCCCTTTCACATGCCTTCTTCCTCCTTCGATGTATGCAGTGTGTTTGTCATTGCCTCGTTTGTTATTCCTTTGTATCTTCCTTTTTATAACCATTGCCTTCACTCTTCCATACCTGTACATTATCATCATTATCATCATTGAATGCCTCTTTTCTTCCCCTGCTTTTTGTGTCTTATTTATATATCCCATTTTATTTTGTATCTCTTTACCTTCCACTTAGTCTTTTTTTTCCCATTCTCTTTTCTTTATTAATCCAAGCTTCCCTTTCCCATGAACTACCCTCTCCCCCCCCCCCTTTTTGTTTATTATCGTCTTTCCCTCACCTCCGCCACACCCCTCCGACCGTGGCCTTGAAAACGACAAGAAAGGGAGAGTGGAAAGCCCCCTCCCCGTCCCCCTCCCCCTCCCCTTAGTGACTCTTGCCTCGCCCCTATCCATTTAAGACCCTCCACCCATGACATTCCAACCACCCACGGTCTACTGCATTGGCCAACCCCAACACAATCTTGTATACACTTTAACTCTGACGTATACGGTTGTGAATGTAGAAAGTACAAGTAAAATATGAGTGTATAATAATTTATGTCCGCAACTGCATGGCTACAACTTAATTGCTCAACTGTACTTTAACCATCGAAGCTCACTCTAATATAATTATAGCCTTTGTTTAACCATTCTGATGATCTGTGACAAACTCCGACGCAATTTAATCTACCCATACGCGCTCAGACATACACTACCCCAAGGCCAAGAGATATACCCTTTATCTCTTGGCCTTGCACTAACCCCACTCAGACACATTCAGCAAGACTCAGACGCATTCCAACCCGCTCAGATGCATTCTAAATCACCCAGACATATGATCCCTACACAACCCCACTTCAGCACACTCTAACATCACCCGAATCCCACCCAGACCAGACACTCACTCAAGTCCAACGTACTGTGGTTATGCATTATTTACGCACTTCCTACAATTATAGATCTCGTACTGTTGATGTGAGTATATTATCCCTTACAACGTTTAAGTCAGGGGTGGGGTGGATTTATGGACTAAAACGGCGTAGGCTATCCTGTGAAGTCTCACTAGTCCAGTATTATTAACTTAGTCATATACAGTTCCCAGCAAATGAAGAGGGCACACTGCCCCATAGCTTCTCTACACTTGAACAGAATATATTCCATTTTAGGCAATGAGACAATGAGAGGTAATATAGTCAGTTAATCAAGACAAGTATTTTGAATTAAGCGGTTAAAGTTATGAAATAATGATGCTAATCTTCAAGACTTGTAGTGAGTTACTACATCGTAATAATAGTCCGATCAAGTTATTTCTATATATTATGTAATTATATAGTATATGTAAATATAAAAATAAAGAGGTAACAATTTCTATATATTATATAATTATATTGTATATATGAATATAAAAATAAAAATGTAACATATAATTTCTGGTAGTAGAGTGAGCTGGATAGAGGAATCCAGGAGCCCAATCAGGTGGAATCGAGAACATAAATATTAGGATGCACCTCAGGAGTACTTTTAACTCTTGCATCACCCGTTTCTTCTTGTGACGTTATATCGTCTGGAGCGTTACTCCAAATATGTAACATTAGGATTCAAAGCAACGTTCATGGGTTAACTATGGACGCCAGAAGTATTGCCATGAGACAAAATACAAGAAGTGATGGTCACTGATATAAATAAAGTCTGCAGTTGTTGATTTAGGTTATGAAACTATCGAAAAAAATGTAAAGTCATCCGTTATCAGTTATTGTTATATAGTACTGCCTGTATTAGATTCTATCAGGTAAATGAGCTGGTAATATTAAAGTTTTCAAAATCACATAGGTGTAGCAGACTCTATGTAATACGTCTTATAGAAAGTAGGTAGAGACCATGAACTTATATGGTCAACTGTACTCATCAACTTGAACTGAGCCTCTCGACCCTTCACTATTGTTCACCCTTGACCCTCACACAACCCTTGTCCCCTGAGGTGTACCTTGCCGGGGTAGGTGAGCCGCGTACCCTCATACCCCGCAGTTTATTACCCACTCTGTCCCCTTGTACAGTCGCTGTCAGAAGTGTGTGTGTGTGTGCGAGTTGGGTTAGCATATTACTGTTTATGGATGTATTTTTATTTTCCACTTCACTCCATCCTTACACTTCCATTCTTCTTATATTATATGAGTCTGACTCTTCCTTACTCTTCTTTCCCACTTTACATTATCTCTCCTCCTCCTCTGTATCCCACTCTGCTTTAAATCTCATCCCGTTGTTATACTTTCTATTCTTTCTCTGATCAACATTCTTCCATACACACTTCCTTCTTTTCTTACATGGGTTCACTCGTCGTCTGTACCTCACTGTACCATACGCCTCCCTCCTTCATGAAATAACTTTTGCTTTTCTCACTTATCTCGTAACTGTGGCAGTAATGTTATAAAATTCGACCTCTCGCTTTGCTCCAGAATTTGCCGGAGGGAGTAGAGGGCAGGGAGCTTCTCTCTAGCCAGTCCTCCAGTCGTCTTAGTATGCAGGATGGTACGAAAGCTGCATAATATACGCAAGCATATACATAATTCATTACTATACAGATACCACACATTGAACTTACAATACGGACTGGTTACGTAACATTACGTTGCCGACAAACATATGAACGAAGTTTGTTTTATGTTGTGTAGTATTTTATCATAGAAACATCAAGATGATATGGATTAAAGAAACAACATCGATTTATATTGTGTTGGGAAGTATGCTCCTGCAATTGAACCAGATATATATATGTATATATATATAATAACAATTACTTGTACAATGGTAAATTTCACCTTGGCCTGTACATCACAGTCCATGTTAAGGAACTTTTGCATATATAGCTGACAACATGAATGCCACAATTATGACACGTAACATTCTCAGTACACTGTAGATGTAGATATGGCTTTGTTGGAAAGTCTATAGGAATTGTTGACCTCCAGTTTGCCAACTATGCCACTTGTCCCTTATGTAACTCCACAGCCGTGTGTAACGTACAGTCCAGATAGAAGTTTGTATACTTTCTGATGATCAACTTTGAGGATAATGTTATCATGAATGAGACGTGATTTAATTGTTCTTTTTAACTACAAACCATAACAATCACAGTCAGAAGAAACAGTTTCATCTTAACAACATTATTATTCTAACATCACCATCATACCAGAGAGTCGACAGAACTTTAGATCTCGACTGTACATCAGGCATCCCTATTGCAAGCAAACATACCAACTGTAGCCATCTGAGCCTGTAGATTAGTCAGGGATCTCAGGAAACCTTGTACGAATTGTGATGAAATTAAGTAATTTTTAATATCTTCTCCTGGCATCTTCACAACTCATTTCAGATAACTTTGTGAAGGACATTCCTTTATTTGTACATTCCATTGTGTGGGTGAAGGGAAGAGGCGATTATATTCTTAGAGAAGGGTTGAGGGGGAGGGAAGGAGATTACATACCACGGTGTGTGTGTGTGTGTGTGGAGGGAGCGAGGAGGGAAAGGGGGTGAGGGCTACATACCAGGGAGTGTGTTAAGAGGGAGGAAAGGAGAGAAAGGATGGGTTGGTTAGGGGAGGGAAGGAGGTTGGCTTCATCAGATACCTCACCCTTTTGGTCCGATGGTGTGGGTCAGTGTGATGGCGTCTTCCCTTCCCATCCATCCCCTCCCACAATCATCCTTTATCTATTTCCTCTTATCTCCTCTCTTCTCTTTTCTTTTCCTCTCCTCTCCTCTCCTCTCCTCTCCTCTCCTATCCTCTCCTCTCCTCTCCTCTCCTATCCTCTCCTCTCCTCTCCTCTCCTCTCTTCTTCTCTCTTTTCCTTTCCTCTCCTCTCCTCTCATTTCATTTCATTTCCTCTCCTCTCCTCTCCTCTCCTCTCCTCTCCTCTCTTTTCCTTTCCTCTCCTCTCCTAACATTCCCTTTCAATTCCTCTACTCTTTTTTCCTTTCCATTCCTCTCCTCTCCTCTCCTTTCCATTCCTCTCCTCTCATAGCATTCCCTTTCCTGTCTCGTGTTTCCTTGCCCAGTCCTTCCATACCTATGCCTTTCCTTCCTCTTCAATTCTTGTTTATAAAATTTCCTAGCCACTCACTTTCCTTTCCTTCTGGTCTCTCTCTGTCTTATCTCCGGTCTCCCCTTTTTCTCTCTTTCACAAACTGATGAGCGGAATACCTTAGGGCTTAGACAATAATAAATAACGCAGTGTTTGTAGGATCGTCCATCTAGTCAATAAACACTATGTAAACAGTAAACGTGCATGTATCTAAGGTCGTATAATTTTGAAGGGTGGGAATCAGTGCATTTTTTTTTCTTTTACCAGATTTAAAAAAAAAAAAAAAAAAAAAAAAAAATTGGATGGGGGACCAAAACCAGGACATACATACATACAGTCACACTTTCACATACTTTTATCTTCCTCTATACTCACACACAGTCATATTTTTTTTCCACTTACCCACACACATCTTATCACGTCCCCACACACACACACACACACACAGTCCTTCACATACAGTATAATAATTCCACCTCCCACATACCCAGCCATCACATATTTCCACGTAACACACCTTTCTACTTTTCACTAGTGACCTTAATATCAACTTTACTCACCACCGCTTCCGTATCCTTATATATATATATACGGTAGTGCTATGAACCTATTTTTCCTTTATACAATCAACCCACTGGCCCGCTTTCATTGTTGTTCCTTATTACCTATTCTCCACCTTCCCCTGACAATCCCCTCTGCGAGCACACACACACACACACACACACACACACACACACACACACACACACACACACACACACACACACACACACACACACACACACACACACACACACACATACACACGTCCAAGCTTATAGTGTACTAAACATGAATGATAAATATGACATCCTATACGAATATACCCTATACTATAATCTGTTCAAAACTTGTGTTCCTTTTGGCCTCTAATGCTTAGATAGATAGATAGATAGATAGATAGATAGAAATAGATAAATATAGATAGTTAGATAGATAGATAGATAGAAATAGATAGATATATAGACAGATAGAAATAGCTATAGATAGACAGATAGAAATAGATAGAGAGATAGAGGTTAGTGGAAAACAAATTTTGAACAGACTATAGTAGATGGTCCACCTATTCCCACATCACTCTCTCTCTCTCTCTCTCTCTCTCTCTCTCTCTCTCTCTCTCAATTATATATACATATTTTTTATATTACTAAAACACTGCATACTTTAGGTCTCTTGAGTTTCGTATTAGATAGGAATATTGTGGTATTTTATCAACCTTAAGCCATATGGTATGACCTCGCTGTTGTGGCCCGTAATATCAATCAATCAATCCATCCATAAATCTACCCCTTAAAATCATTAGTGCATTATCAGGTTCTAAAGTTAAGGAGATGCTATTTCACATTTTCATGATCAAAATAGTTAGACGATTGCCTACTAAAATAGAATGACGTCATGATAACCGAGAAGGTATAACCATTCACCTTCTCCCTAATAAGCCTAACAGTTTCTTATCACGTGTAACCTTGACTGAGGCCCCTCGTCCCTCACAAACCTCCCTCAGCATCAAGAGGTTTCAAGGACGATAGTGAATGTTTCTTGATACTTTAAAATGGACTGATTTGTTTACGGTACATACAATCTTACCACTATGTGTTCTCATTTTACTTGAATACTGTTGCTGGGAATAGTCTGAAGGAATTAGAAAAAAATCTCCACATATACCACACCTATACCATTTCCTCATTGTATGGTCCAATGTTCCCTTCTTCTGTGCTCTCTCTATATATATTAAATCTATCTATTACTGGGTCTTGCTAAGTAACTACGAATAACGAAAACCCGATCGAAATAAACCACCCGATGGGCAAGTCTATGTAGGAGATCAGAACACGTGTTACGAACGAATTAGGGTAAAATGAGAGTGGGAATTGGTTGGGATGGCAAGTAAAAGGATCATTACATTTTGGTATGGAATTATTGTGATTATATGCGAAAGGAAGACTGGGACTGAAACGGTCTGACCTTGAGCGACCATGCAATGTTATTATCGGTAAATTGATGCTACTGATTACTTCATATTGTGTCACAAAGCATCAACTGTACTGAGTAGGTCTCTCTCGTGGTATTGTTTGGAGGAGTCAGTAGTCTCATATTCGCCAACAAAATCATTAGACTTCACCCATTTCCACCTATGTGTCATGGAACCTACCAACATATATATAATATATATATATATAAGTACATACAAAGATTATGATAATCATTATAAAAAGTCGAGAAATGAGAATGAAAGGCTTGTAAGATTGATGGAGTGTGTTACTGTACTTGACAATGGTTGGTAGTGATTTGTGGTGACGCGGGTCGTTACGGCAGCGGTAGTTTGCTGCTCCTCACTCTATACTTATTGGAGGTGGAGTCGAGGTCTTGTGTCCGCGGTACGTGGGACCGATGGACAAACAGACAAGTGAAGGGCCGCTGTTTGTGTGTGTGTATACTGCAGTAATGGTAATAGCACGATGGTCCTGTGTTTTGTTGTGTGTGTGTGTGTGTGTGTGTGTGTGTGTGTGTGTGTGTGTGTAGGTACTGCAGTAATGGTGATAGCAAGATGGTCCTGTGTTTTGTTGTGTGTGTGTGTGTGTGTGTGTGTAGGTACTACAGTAATGGTGATAGCAAGATGGTCCTATGTTTTGTTGTGGTGAAAGTCGTGGCAGAGAAGAGTACTGTACTGTCTGTACATGTCAGTTTATTTGTACTGTATGTATGTATGTAGTTTGGATAGATATAATTAGGTCAGTGGTGGATTGAAATGTATTGGTGTCGTGGATGGAGAAAGTAGTAATTGCTACACTGGCCTAAAAATGAACTGTCTTGCATTGCCTCAACAAGACCTACAGTATAGGCTGACGAAATGGTATTACTATTTGTACAAGCAATTGGGAAGTTCATTGGTTCTATATGTGTCGTGTACCATATGTGTTTGTAGGTCTTTTCACTACATTGTGTACTATATGTCTTTAGGATATATATACGGTTTTCATTTTGTTGGTCTTTTCACTACATTGTATATATATATATATATATATATATATATATATATATATATTCGAGGGAAAATGTAATGTATAACAGCTTATTCAAGTTTCTTAATTAAATATATCTGTGTTTATAGTTTCAACTCCCTGTAACACTTCATTTGAGCTCTGAGATTGGCGAGTGACTGTATTACCCAGAAAAAGTTTGAAGAATAACACCACTGCAAGAGCCGCAGTTTGTACTCACCAAAAATAAAACAAAAATATGAATAAAATCTGGACCTTATAACTATGAACCTTATTGGTAGACGATACAGAGTCTGGGAGTACAGTACCGTACGTTAGATTACAATTACGAATCTAAATTACAAAGCAATCTGACATACAGCACACGGGAGTGATGATGATATTTCAGTAGTGTGTTGTAGTTGATAATAACAAACAACTGTACTGTATTGCACCGTCATACATGGAGTCGTATACGAAGAAGGTCATGGGATAGGTTGAGATGAAGGCCTTGGCGTGTATGTGTGTGTGTGTGTGTGTGTGTGTGTGTGTGTGTGTGTGTGTGTGTGTGTGTGTGTGTGTGTGTGTGTGTGTGTGTGTGTGTGTGTGTGTGTGTGTGTGTGTGTGTGTGTGTGTGTGTGTGAAAGGGGGGGGGGAAAGGGAGGGGAGTAATAATTGCGTTGGGATGAAAAGAACAGCCTCCGTACTTTTTATGTGTGTTGTAAAATGGGGATGTAAAGATATATATGACTGTGTGTGTTGGGGGGGGGAATTAATTGAGACGAATGTACAGTGTTTGTGTGTGTGTGTGTTTGTGTGTGTCTGTGTATGTGTGTGTGTAATAGTAGTAGTAGTAGTAATTGAGAAGGATGTCCAGTGTGTGTGTGTGTGTGTAATAGTAATAATTGAGACAGAAATACAGTGTGTATGTGTGTGTGTGTGTGTGTGTGTATGTGTGTGTGTGTGTGTGTGTGTGTGTGTTGTAATGAACTGTACTCCATATCGAGAATTAAAAAAACATAACTCTGAAACTCTTTATCAAACACTGTAAACATGGATAACCCAGTAAACCCCTAATTAATTCCAGCCTCGGGGTAGGAGAGGGGCAGGAGATGGGTGATTGGTAGGGGTGGCACAGTTGTGTAGTGTAAGGGGTGAGGGGATGGCTGTGTTAGAGTTAGGGGTGAGGGGGGAACAGTGATGGGGTGGCTGAGTAGGGTTAGGAGTGAGGGGGACATGGGTAGGGTAAGGGGGGACCAGGTTAAGGTAAGGGGTGATGGGGTGGCAGGTAAGGTAAGGGACCAGGGAAGGGTAAGGGGGAGGTAAGGTATGGTAAGGGGGTGCCATGTATGTCTGTATGTATGTATCCCTGAGCGATGTTCCAGGTCGTACCCCTTGGTGGGTCAGGGGTACCGTTATGCTAAGACCTGCCTCATGCCTCACTCACTCCGACCCCCTTCCTTCACCTCTCCCCTCCTCACCCTCACCCTCACCCTCACCCTCACCGCTCCCTTACCTCCTTCGTAACCTACTGCTGTTGTACTGTCCGTTCCCTTCACCTCTCCCTTCTCTCACCTCTCTCTCACCCTCACCTCTCCCTCACCTCACTATTTCCTTGTCGTAACCTATACTGTAGAACCCATCCCCTTCACTTCTCCCTTCTCTTCCCTTCCCTTCCCTTTCTTTCCCTTCCCTTCCCTTCCCTTCCCTTCCCTTTCCTTACCTTCCTTTTCCTTCCCTTTCCTTCACTTCTCCCTTCTCTTTCCTTTCCCTTCCCTTCCTTTTCCTTCCCTTTCCTTTCCTTTCCTCTCACTTTCCTCTTCTCTCCACCCCTACCTTGCTCCTCTCACGATTTTTTATTCTATGCGTTACAAGGGACAAGGGAATTAAGACTATAGCTATCCAGAAATATGAATTAAGGTGGTAGTTCTTTTTTTGGTACATTGGAGTGCCTTAATTCCTCCAAAATATGCTAGGAAACAGGACCAGAAGAGCAAAAATAATGGTATTCTGTTGCTTGAAATAGTTTGGAGGATTCAGTTGCTCCAGAATTACCAACACAAAACTTCCCCCTTAAATATGAGGAAATGAAAGGGTGAAGAAGTAAATAAGTAAAAGATTAAGGTAAGGCAAGGAAGAGTGAAGGACAGGATGTGCTAAGAGTCAAAGATAATAATATAGAATGAAAGGAGGATGCGTGTGTGTGTATGTGTGTGTGTGCGTGCGCGTGCGTGGTGTGTGTGTGTGGTGTGTAAAGGCAATATTCAAGTACATCACAGTCATTACAGTGTGTCTGAAGGTTTCGTGAGGCAACGGATGTGGTATGTCGGCATTTGGTTGTGACTGAAAATAATGCCTTCTGATTCACGTATTAATATAATTTCTTTAGACACGCTTCTTAAGGTTTAAGTTTTGTATATGGAATTGTAAGTTGCATATAATAACACACTGCCGTTTAGTTACCCCTCTCGAGAATAGAACCTTAGCTTCGTGAGACGAGGGAACTATATAGCCAATAGATTTTTAATGTGGCCTAGTCTAGTAAGTAGATGAGGGAAGAATATGTGACGAGATGAGTGAAGGAGAGATAAATGTGTGTGGTATGTTGATGGAGGGTAACAGAGAAAGGTGAACTGAAGGGTGAAGTGTATTTGTGTGTGTGTGTGTGTGTGTGTGTGTGTGTGTGTGTGTGTGTGTGTGTGTGTGTGTGTCACCCACCCCAAGGCGAGGAGGTCCAGGATAGGAGGGTAGGCAGGTAAAGGCCGGCTAAGACAAGAGCACGAGCTGAGAGAGTGATAAATGATGTGATGATAAATGAAGAGTTGAATCCCTAACTATGGGTCGGAGTTGGAAGAGGGAAGGTGAAGTGAAACGAGAAGCGATGGGTATTGGTTGACTCAGAATTTCCTACATTATTTTGCCCCATTAAATGAGGCGAGTAAACTTTGTAAACATGACTCGTCTTGGAGCTGGAGGGGGGAAAAGATCAGAGGGAAAAGGGGAGAGGAAGGGTCGAGTAAAGGGTGAATAAGGGCAACACAGATCGAGGAAGGGGTCGAAGGAGAGGAGAAAGAAAGGGTCGAGGAAAGAAGGGAGAAGAGGAATGACTAGTCGAGGAAGGGTTGAGGGAAGGGGAGGAGAGGAAGGGAAGTAGTTGGAGGTTGGGTCGAAGGAGGGGAAGGAAGGGTCGAGGTAGAGGAGAAAGAGGTAGAGGGAGGAAGGAGAGGAGGGGGAGGAGTTGGAGGTTGGGTCGATGGAGGGAAGGATTAGGAGGGGGTCAGAGTCAGTGCCGCAGGGGTGTTGTGTTTGCCAGTCATGGGTCCTGCAGCTGTGAGTGAGAAAATGAGTGAGAGAAAAGAAGAGATAGATAGAGATAGGAGGAGTGAAGGGAGAGGAGAGAGAGATAGAGATAGGGTGTGAAGGGAAGCTGAATGGCGATGGAGATTATAGGAAGAAGAGCTGAGAGGAGTGATGGTACCAGAGAAAGAATGAGATGAGAGAGACAAGGGGGATAAGGAATGGGAAAAAGGAGAGGGGCGAAGGTAAAAGAGAATAGCAGAGGTAAAGAGGAGACAGGTGGTTAAATATGGGGGAGAGAAGTAAGTGGGATTTGCTAGAGGCTGGTGAAAGAGGAAAAAAAGAAGTTGAGTGGGTGTGGTGTGAGTGACTGACTGATACAGAAAGAGAGAGAAGTGAGAGAGAAAGTGACTGAGTGTTGTGGCATCCTGTAATTGTTGTTGTTGTTGTTGTTGTGTGATGTTATACTGTGACTGGTTTTCGACAAGAACGTATTACGAGTTCTCTTTTTTTTTTTTGTTATGTTGAAACTGACAGTGTTGCAGATGATAAAAACGATGGATAAGAAACCCGAAGAGAATGTCGTGATACCTTTTTAACGTTTTTTTTTTTTTTTTTTTTTTTTTTTTTTTTTAATGGTGATGAAAAAACTGTTACGTGTAGAAGTGGTCTGACTAACGGTGAAGATGGTGACAATAACATTAATGAGTAAGGAAAATAACTCGAGAATATCCCTGACTTGAAGTTCATGCCACCCACCACTACCTCCTCCTCTTCTTTCTCCTTTTCCTTCTCTTCTTTCTCCTTTTCCTCCTCTTCTTTCTCATTTTCCTCCTCTTCTTTCTCATTTTCCTCCTCCTCCTCCTTTTCCTCCTCCATCTCATCCTCCTCCACCTCCTCCTCCTCCTCCTCCTCCTCTATTCATTATTATTGTTATTATCTCTCTTCTTTTATTCCCTCCTCTCCTGTCGCTCTATCCCTCACCCTTCACCCTCACCCCGGAAAGGAGACAATAATTTTCGTCCTTCCATGCATCCCCTTCGTTCTCTCCTCCACCTCTTTCCTCTCTACTAACTCCTCTCACTCTCCTCCCTCACCCCCATCACCCCTGTCACTCTCACCTCTCCTCACCACTCACCACCACTCTCACCTCTCCTCACCACTCACCACCACTCTCACCTCTCCACTCCACCCCAGTCACTCTCACCTCTTCTCTCCATCACCACCCCTTTCCTTTATTTTTTCAAGCTCACTCACGACCCCCACTAGTTTCCCCACCATCACCACACATTCATTCCCTTATTTCAACCCTCTTCCCTCACATACACCCTATATAGCTACTCCTTTCCCCTTCCTCAGCTAACTAACTCTCCATTCCATTTTGTGTCCTCACTTTTAAATTCCCCACATCTCCTCCACTCCTTATTCTCAAACTCTATATCCCCACCTCCACCCCAACCAACCCTCGACCCCTCCCTCTCCCCAACCACCACCATCACCTTCAACTTTAACACACGTCACCCCTTCATCCCCTCCCCACCCACTCACCCACCCCACTGTCTTTATTTCATCTTTACCTTCCACCTCCACTACACATCACCCCCACTTCTTTCACCTCACATCACCTCCAATACTTTCTTTCACCTCCATTTTATCCACGTCATCCATCCACTCATTCCCACCTCCATTTTATCCACGTCATCCATCCACTCATTCCACCTCCATGCACCCAACATAAACCCTCACTCACCCACGTCATCCATCCCTTCCCACCTCCACCCAACATACAGTAAGCCTTCACTCACCCACATCATCCATCCCTTCCCACCTCCACCCAACATAAACCCTCACTCACCCACGTCATCCATCCTTTCCCACCTCCACCCAACATACAGTAAGCCTTCACTCACCCACGTCATCCATCCTTTCCCACCTCCACCCAACATACAGTAATCCTTCACTCACCCACGTCATCCATCCCTTCCCACCTCCACCTCCACCTTCTCTCACCTACTCTATATACTTCATGTGAACGGGTCCCAGGATTATCATTTACTACGGTGTTGGGGTCTCCGGGTCGACACAACCCTTCAATCAATAATGTCTTCCACGCCTTGTCATTTGCCTCGCTCATAACGTTCGTGGCGTCTCACATCCGTCACGTAACATGAGTCCTTGTTAATATATATCATGTGTGTGTGTGTGGTCGCACGGCTGTACTGTCCACCCAAGAAGTGCATGACTGGCACGTTTTCAATTCGTCAGGGTTCCTAGCTTTCTCCCTAGCTTTCTCTCTCTCTCTCTCTCTCTCTCTCTCTCTCTCTCTCTCTCTCTCTCTCTCTCTCTCCTCTCTCTCTCTCTCTCTCTCTCTCTCTCTCTCTCTCTCTCTCTCTCTCTCTCTCTCTCTCTCTCTCTCTCTCTCTCTCTCTCTCTCTCTCTCTGTATTGACAGATGCACACACAATCTTTGGTATTTTGATTTTTAACTGATCGACTCATGGATACTCTGACATTTATGTATTGAGAACGTGTATAATATTCTATTGAAGTGATTCTTTAAACAACTGGGGACGTTTCTTGTATTTCCCTTTTACTCGCGGGACTTACTTCCAACATCAGAAAATAAAAAATACTCCATTAACCTATAAAGACAGTAATATGCCTTAGAAAATATGCTTGAGCTAACGCCATACTATTATATGCCACAAAAACACCCCATTTGTTAGAGAATTCAACAGTAGAGGAAGGACAAGACAAGAAGTGACAGAGAGGAATAAACGGGACAGTAATGATACAGTTACTAATAATATATGGCAGTTTGTCAAGAGAGTTGCCTTGACAAGTTTACGCCCCCGTTTGTGTGTGTGTATACTCGTTCCAAGAAGTAAAGAGTATCCACGTTGTTGTATCGTTGTCTGTAACGGGTTTGACTCTGTGATAGAAATAAATTGAAGATCTGACACAATTTCTTGAGGCACCTGTGCACATGAATAAAAATATACTAGTGCGCTCCTCAAGTGAACCTTTATGATGACACAAATGACGGTTTATATTGGTAAACAACGGGTAATGTCGACATGAAATACGTTGGCCTTCTTCCTACCACCTCCCTCAGTTATAAATTTACAGATCGTGGAAGTATGAAGGGCAAACGGATATGTAGGCTACTATTATACTCATTTATGGACACTTAGACTACAGTACATACTATTACTTCTACAATTGTATACACAGTTTGTATAGTTATGAGTGGCAGGAGTGAAGTAAGAGGAACCAGGACGTTTGACCTTGACTGTTGTACATTTAAGGAATATTATTCACCCTAACTCCTTATTATTAAAGTCTGTACTAATAATAAATCTTACAGCAGTCCTTAGATACCCTTCTGTGATATATCGTATATTGTATGTACTTAAAATAGGTGATTAAATAATGTAAGTAGTATTTATACATGGAAGTTATTATACATTAATCTCTACAGGCCTTCTAATATTCTTTTCAGACATTTGTATGTATACCAAGAAGAGATGGAAGGCATAAAGGGGTGTGTGGTAGTTGGGAGAAAAGATTAACTATACATATTCCATTTCCTGTCACAGTGAACCAAAATATGTTAGCATTTGTTCACTCATTCAAGGCCTTCATTCCTTCACATACCTATTTAAAATGTTGGAAATATTTGGGAGAAATTACTAAATATCCAGATTAAACAGTGTCTCTCCTTCCCTTCATATATTCATAACATTGAAATCCTGTATACCGTTACATAATTTTTTCTTCTACATCTTTACATTTATATTAAATATTTTAAGATCGGCAGGAGAAGAAGGTTTTGTCGAGAATTTCACAATCTAAGGCCTCATTTCTGACTTTCATTCAACTATTCATAAACTTTACACTATATAAATAAAGGTTGTAATAATACATGGGGATATATGATAATGTAATAATATATGGGGGAATATCATTAATTTCTGTCTGTTTAAAAAAGCATGCAGTTGTTGGGTCGTAATTAAGATTAGTATATTAATTAAGACATAATTTGTCGAGTTATTACAGGGTATTATTGAGAACCTTGACTTACCTTCTTTCCACACATCATGCAAAGGCTTATCTGCATACTAGTCTTAACATGCCAAGGTTCATGCTCTCCCACACGTGCATACGTACACATGCACGATCTGGTACATGTACACTCATGCATGTCAGGGTCCATGTACGCCTTCATAATAATATAAATATGTTCATTAATACCTCCTCCAACACACACACACACACACACACACACGTTAAGGCTTCGTGATGCACAGCCATAGACTCCCCCCCCCCCCTCTGATTTCACTGACATGCCCTGGTTGTTTCTCCGCTCTGATATTATATTCTCCTCCCTCTACTGACACCGAGGAAGCCAGGACTACCACACACACTTGTATAGAACTTTACATAGGTCTACTTATATACACACACACACACACAATCTCTCTCTCTCTCTCTCTCTCTCTCTCTCTCTCTCTCTCTCTCTCTCTCGTCACTTTCTAACCTCTTTTACTTTCCTTGCTTTCTCTTCTCGTGTGTACAACTTCTTAGCCTCACTCCAGCCTGTTTCGGTCCAGTTTTTTTTCTCTCTCATAAATACAATTACCTGGAGTCGTGCCCGAGTCCTCCTTTACCACCCTGACCAATGCTTACACACGTGGAGGAGAAGGCACGGGGAAGAGAGGAGAGGAGAGGAGAGGTTATTAGTGAGGCAGGAAGGAAGGAGAGGTGTATGTACAGTTGCCAAAAAAGGTACTGCGACAACTATTGATACAACATTAAATATATTAATGTCCATAGGTATTTGTAGGGATTATAAGTATGTATTACAGAAGAATGTGTATATTTCCTTCTGTTATACATGCTTATAGTCCCTACAAATAGTTGTGGATATAATTATGGTTAATGTTCTATCAAGATTTGTCGCAATACTTTTTTTGGCAACTGGTTGGTGAAATGGTAGAGGTGAGGAGGTTATTGCGGATGGAAGGGAGAGGAGAGGTGTTTGTGGATAGTGGTTAGTGAGGTGGAAGGAGAGTATTGGACAAAACTGGTAGGTAAGAGGTAAGGAGAGAAGAGGCTGTTTAGGATTGAGAGGAGAGGAGGTAGATTAATGATTAATTAGGACGAGATAAAAGGATGGCACAAACCTGGTTGGTGAGATGGGAGGGTAGGGGAAAAAAGAGGTTACTGAGGATGGTGATTAGTTAAAAAGTATAGGACAGGTTGGTGAGCTGTGAGGAGGGAAAGGGAGTGAGTAATGTGGATGAAGGATAATGAGGTGTGGAAGGAGAGAAACGAATAAGACAGGTTGGTAAGATGTGGGGAGGGAAAGGGAGTGAGTAATGTGGATGAAGGATAATGAGGTGGAAGGAGAGAAACGAATAGGACAGTACTATAAAATATGAAATAAGGCAGAATGATTCACTCTAGAAGCTACAAACCTTTAGTGTATTATAGAAACTGAGATACAGATAAAAAATGTACCGACACAGCATGTAACTACAGTGAACAGCTTGATGTGTGATATGTTAAGGTCCCTGTGATCGTGTATGAAAATTGAAGGTTTCTGATTCCTCCAGACCATGCCACGAAACAACCTCCTACCTTATAGGTGGTGTTTCGTGGCAATATATGAAGCACTCATTTATATCCAATTTCTGACTACATCACAGGGTCCCTTAATAAGATAATGATGGCGTTTGTAGGAAGTGAAATCCGGAATGGCATCTATAACATTATACCGGATTTCGTAGCCTCCAAATTTAGTCATTATCATAATACTGTAACATCAGACATCGTACAGTTACTGAGGCTGCCGTGTTGCAGTATAAAACTATTATGTACATGTCAATTTCCACAATGTAAGGAAAAATATATAAAAGGGTATTCAGCCCAAGGGCAGTGTATTTCTGTGGGAAAATTGAGCTTGAAAAAGGGAATGAGTTGACGAATGAAGCAACTAAGGAAAATTGAGATGTAGAAAATTGAGGCAGAGAAAATTGAGGCGTAGGGAAGAAATTGAATCGTGTACAAAGCAGCACACGAAAATTGACATGTTGAAAGTAGAGTCCTCAACACAGTGGAACATCATAATATAGAGTAAATATAGATAATGTGAAAGACAGTAATAACATCCCCTGATTTATAAGACTCAGAAAAAAGAGAGAGAGGGGGGGGGGAGAAGAAAAGAGAAGAGACAGACAGACAGACAGACAGACAGGGAGAATTGATTACAGTAAAGGAGACAACTTGGAAGAACTTGAACATACAGTGAATAGAATGAGACTAAAAAAAACTAGAAGCGTAAGTAAAGAGAACGTGATATGCTACAGTTTGTCCAGAAAAACTTAATATTGTGGAGAGTGTATTGATGTGAGGACGATGAAAGAAGTTTAAGAAAGTGATGCAATATTATTATGGATGAAGGATTTTGATGAGGAGACTGAAGGATTTTTAGTACGTAGTAAGGTTATAAAGAGAAAGACACTCCTTAGGTAACGCGTAGTGAGCAAGGGGGTCGAGATTTTTGGAAAGATTTCTAAAATATGGAATCGAGTTAACGAGTAAAGATTAAATTAAAACGAGTAAAAATGGTTGTGATCCGAAGTTAGATAAATGGATCTCGGGTCGTTGGTCTGGATGAAAAAGGCACTAGAATCACATAACCGCTTCATAATGTTTTCTGTGCGTTCTTATTATTAGGATTAACGTTTTTATTTTTTTCTAGTATAAATGATTAGAAATAGCTGATTAATAATAGTTATAGAATTAATACAAGCCATAATTTATGATAAACGAAGACTATATCACCAAAACGTTTAGAAATATATTATTGGTAACACATTCTTCATTTACTATATTGGGTTAAATTGATATTCATTGTTGTTGATTACGGCAGTGTGATGCTATATCTAAGTAAGTATTATTTTAACGTAAAAGAAAAGCTGATTTGTTTTGGTCAGAACGTTAGTAAGACAAGTGTTTAGTGTCATAATATTAATATAAACGTTTGTATCATATAAGAACGTTTGATGTTTGTTGGTGCATTGGGAGAGACAGTTGGCTCACCACAGACCACCTCAGGACAACACTGCCCAGCTTTCTTGACTTTGTAGCACCCGCTTGGCGTTGTAGTGGGCACGGTTGGGCACACCCTCAAGTGGCACACCAGGGACACGTTGCAGGTACACACCAGGCACGGCTCCTTGGTGGGCACGACATCACCCTTGCCGTACCACTGCCCTCCGTACTCACATTCCCCCAGGGTCTTGTTAGTGGCCGCTGTTTTAAGAGGGTTGGGTCAGGGTTATTAGAGTGGATGGGATGCGGGTTTAAGGAGGACACACACAACAAGGGTATGGGCAAGGTTGTGGGTATGGGGAGGGTACATGAGGACAGGACACACAGCGAAGGTATGTGAAGGCAGGAGTGGATATGAGGCGGTTATGTGAAGGCAGGAGTGGGTATGAGACGGTTATGTGAAGGCAGGAGTGGATATGAGGCGGTTATGTAAAGGCAGGAGTGGGTATGAGGCGGTTATGGGAAGGCAGGAGTGGGTATGAGGCGGTTACCAGGTTACATGGAATGGTTTAAGTAGGCAAAGGTAGAATGCAAAGAATGTACAGGACGGCCTGACATACACAAGGAAGGTATAGGTGAATATGAGTAGCCATGAGGAGATTACAAGAGGATAGACAAGAACGTGAGAACATAGAGGTCGGAGTGGACATTGAGAAACTGAGAAGAAGGTAGAGAAAAGAGGAAGGCGGTACTGAAGGACAGCAAAGGTTGTGGAAAATTATTAGATGGATACAGAAAGGCGAATGGGGATAGGAGTAGTAGGTATGGAAGACTGCTCTCTCTCTCTCTCTCACTCTCTCTCTCTCTCTCTCTCTCTCTCTCTCTCTCTCTCTCTCTAATGCAATATTATCTTTTCCCTCACATTGATCAATTTATTACACACACACACACACACACACAGAAAGAGGTTGTAAAAGTGTATTAAATCTAAGAGGTAATATTGGAGTGTGTAGAGTCCAGGCGTCAGACAATGGAAGGAAGACACATGTTCTGGATAAGATGGACGAGAAGACGAGGGACGCATAGTGATAAAGCTTTAATTAAGTAAGGAAGTAAGGAAATTACGCACCACACAACATCATGTATTCTACACACAATATTCTGTTTCATATTACTTTAGTTTGAAATAATGAATGAAATAGAAGAACATGTCGTCTGCTTTGTCTGGCTCTGGTGTGATTTATCAATATTGTTATCATGTTGTTATTATTGATTATATGCAACAGATGCCCACCGCGAAGGATCGCTTTGAAATTCAATTATGAACTGTTTTGTGAGGGAATTTTTCTTTCGGTGGAAAAAAAAGATACAAGGAGACTGATGGAATTGCCTTTGAAAATGTCCTGGGTCGGTATTCAAAGGGACGTGAATGTATTGTACACTTGTGTCCAGTACTATTTGTGGAAACAAAAAAATGTTTCCCCAACATTCTCTGGGCCATCTAATTTTTTGTTTGCATGAGGGAACACATAGGAATTTGGTACATTCTAAAGTGGCAAATCTGATATTACATTTCTGCCTCAAGGTTGCGAGCCCCATCCATGGTCAGTGTAGAAATCACACAGGTAGCTAAGTAAGGAAAAACTCAATTTCAAAACAGGTGTATTTTTCTAGAGATATTCAGTCACCATCAAAAGTTCTATCGCTTCTCCAGATACTTGGTTAACTCAGATAATGATGGTGGTGTTGGGAATGAGACATACCGTAGCCTACTGTACTTTCCTAGGCTCCTTCCTTGACTACGATGTTCCCTTGGATTGATACAGATTATGATTGATATTCATGTGAGATCCAATGTCCCGATTGTAGTTAGTGTGTGTGTACCTCGTATAAGGACATTTGAGTGGTTAAGGGGACAGTACACATTTGATATACTGGAGTTCCTTGATTCCTCCAAAGTATGTGAAGAAACAGGACCAGATTAAGAAAAATAATGATGGCCTGTTGCTTCTAATAGTTTGGATAAATCAGTTACTCCAGATTTACCCTTAATGCATAATATTATCACCCATGCAGCTTCTATATAGTTCCTCGTGTGTCATGGTGGGTTTCTCCTGATGGTGAAGGTCTCGTCTCGTATTAGGGTCTGTGAGGCACGCCGACACAGGAAGGGATGGTTTTACGAGGAAGAGTAAGGGAAACGTGATGTCTGATGCCGGATGTAGTATTTTAGGCCAGTGGGACATCAGGTACACTATTTTTTGTATAGGAGGAGGACGTCACGTTGAGATGGAAGGTATGCGACTCACACAAAGGTGATATTTTTCCCTCCCTGGGTATGTTGGTTGATAGGAGCTTAATTAAAGGGGATAGCCTATTTTGGTGAATTGGAGTGCCTTGATTCCTCCAAAGTATCCCAGGAAACAGGACCACATTAACAAATATAATGGTGGTCTGTTGCTTGGAATAGTTTGGAAGAATCAACTGCTCCAGATATACCAACAGGAGGATGACTATAAGTATGGATAAACACGACGAGATTATTCGATTTGAGTCCCTTGTGGTTATGATAATGATAAACGCAGTGATTTAGTATCTGGCAAGACCTTTGTTGCTTAGATGGAACGTATGTTGTGTGTCGCCAGAGAAAACATATACAACTTTTCTACTGTTATTTTGTTTACATAGAAAGTCTCGTTCAGTACACACACACACACATGTACATTATTTGGAGGTCTTAATTAACGGTGTTGCATGTGGGTAAAATGCATTGATGAACAAAGTTTGAGGGAATATCGACTGTGTGGTGCAAATTTGATCAGAGTACAGTATAGGAAGATCATGGTAACAGGCGTGGAGGAGCAGCTTCTCTCTCTCTCTCTCTCTCTCTCTCTCTCTCTCTCTCTCTCTCTCTCTCTCTCTCTCTCTCTCTCTCTCCACACACACAGTGCCCCTGGTTGGGGGAGAAAGGTACATCAGATAAAATATTTGAGGAAGGGAGCAAGGAAAGTAAATGAGAGTAACATAACAGTGAGGGAGGAAGGGAGAAGGGAGTATCATAAGTGAGAGAGGGAGGGTGGCGGAGGGGAGGGTAACATAACATTGTGGGAGGAAGGGAGGGAGGGAGGTAAGGAGAAGGAGAAGGTAAGAGGAAATGCGCGAGGTAAGGTGGAGGAGAGAGTAAGAGAGAAGTGAGTGAGGAAAGGAGGAGGTAAGGAGCAAGAGAAAGTAAGAGAGCAGTGAGTGAGGAAATAAGCGAGGTAAGGATGAGGAGGAGAGGGTAAGAGAGCAATGAGTGAGTGAGGACGGGAGTTTTAGGACAGAGGACGGGAGTTTTAGGACAGAGGACGGGAGTTTTAGGACAGAGGACGGGTGGAGGTCGGGGGTATAGAAGCCATGGAGTTGGGACATGGAGGAAGCTGGGTGTAGGAGTTAGTCATTATAGATTCCTTTAATATTTATTTTAGTTGAAGCTATCTTCTCATACCAGCTACTATTTAATGTTTATACATTTAATGCATTTCATAACCAATAACCTTGCTAGCTATAGTATATTTACAATACATACATAATTATTTATGTGCATAATATACATATTTACAATTTCAAGCAAAACAGTTTATTATGGTATATTTTCTTTGCGATTTATACCCATGATGCAAGATAATGTGGAAACATGCTTGTGGGATGCAGGATATGAAGGATAAATGGTACATACTGATGTTGTGATAGTGATGATGATGATGATAGTGATGGGTGATGGAAGGTGATATTGTAACAGTGATGATGATGATGATGATGATAGTGATGGGTGATGAAAGGTGATATTGTGACAGTGATGATGATGATGATGATGATAGTGATGGGTGATGAAAGGTGATATTGTGACAGGGATGGATGGTGTAGAGTGATGATGATGACAGAGATGGGTGATGAAAGGTGATATTGTGACAGGGATGGATGGTGAAGGGTGATGATGACATTGATGGATGACGGAAAATGATGATGATGGGACAGGGATGGATGATGAAAGGTTGAATGGTGAGTTAAGGGTGATGTTGACAAAGATAATGGTGGTGGAAAGTGATGATGTTGTTGTTGTTGTTGTTGTTGTTGTTGTTTTCGGTACATGTTTGTATTGTTAGATCGAGGACTGTTGATGGTTTGGAAAGCTGTTTGTTTAAGGTGGTAATTCTTTTTTGATATATTGGAGTGCCATGAATCCCCCAAAGTATGCTAGGAAACAGGACCAGAAGAGCAAAAATAATAGTGTTCTGTTGCTTGGAATAGTTTGGAGGATTCAGTTGCTCCAGATTTACCAACACAAAACTTTCCCCTTAATTAAAACCC
Source organism: Petrolisthes manimaculis (assembly GCA_034508575.1). Lineage (NCBI taxonomy): Eukaryota > Metazoa > Arthropoda > Malacostraca > Decapoda > Porcellanidae > Petrolisthes > Petrolisthes manimaculis. Next base: position 151,585 of record JAWZYT010000062.1, read on the forward strand.
GCGCCACTAATTTAAAAGGATTCAGACATCAGAATAAGTCCTGGTAACTGCATGATACGAACACCATACATATTTAATCAGCATAAATATTTACATGAAAAAGGAGAGACCCAAATATGTGGGAGGTAAAATTTCTTGGACGTCATTTGTAAGTCAAATTTGCCCCTGAGGATATTAATTTTTCTCTTTTTTTTTTCTTGGGTCTTGCTGCATCATCTAGACTCTACTGTATAGATACTAAAATTGGGTTGGAGGTCGGAGGAACACGCACACACACAAGCATACGCACGCACACGCACATGCACACTCATAGGCACCCTCGCATACGCACACACACAGTAACATCTTCCCCCACTCTCTCTCTCTCTCTCTCTCTCTCTCTCTCTCTCTCTCTCTCTCTCTCACACACACACACACACACACACACACACACACACACACACACACACACACACATGTACTGGAGGCGCCAGACATCGTGACTACCCTTCCGTGTATTGATCGTAAGGAGTGGTAAGATTTTCTCGCCGAATTTGAGATTGTCTGTTCCTCCAAACAGTTGTAAGAAACATTCGTCACTTCATTATGGTGAGTTTCCTGGTACAGCTTACAAAAATCACCAACCTCTAAATTCGTCAACAACATCTAACCACAATCCTCTTTAATTATGTCCCTCGTTCTAGTTATGACAGGGATTGTGAATGCTTATTGGTGTGTGGGTGTGAGAGGGAGGAAGAGTCACTTAGCCATGTACCGTATGTACTTTGACAGATACATACATATATTACATTGTTGATTACGTGGTGTATGTACCCTTTATAAAGTTATCTATGTATACAGTACATGATGAGTATATGGTATTTTTTAGTTACGAATAATAGATTTGGATTACTGTTGTGGAATATTGCCAAGGTCAAGTGATTTCCTAGTAATAAGACTGTAGTGAACGAGGTCGAATGCTTTCCTTACATAAGTATTCACGAGGTCAAGCCTTTTCTCCCTAGGACGATGAGGATCAAGGCCGTGGTCCAGGACGTACGAGGCAGGTCACACAGTCTGGTCTTGGCATCTTTGGTTTCCAAGAAGAACAGGTTCCAGACACAGTTGCCAGTTTAGCGGTGATTCTCAAGCCTTTTTTGTAAATGTTTCAAGTTTAGGAGCGCTTATTGAATTATGTGAAATGATAACGACTGTTTATATGCCCGGAGATATCAGTGTATATTCTCAGTTCCACAAGAGGCCCGTACAAACCTTGACAATTTATATCATCAGGAGTATAGATAAACTTTAAAATTCGTATTGTTGATTCGAGAGCCACGTCTGCCTGAGTCTAGTCTGTGCCCCGGGCCATGCAGGGAGGAAATACCAAAGGGAGAGAGAGAGAGAGAGAGAGAGAGAGAGAGAGAGAGAGAGAGAGAGAGAGAGAGAGAGAGAGAGACAGACAGACAGATACAGAGACACACACACAGAGATAGAGACAGGGGAGGGGAGGAAGAGAGCGACACAGACAGATAGATAGATTGACAGACATACAGACAGAAAGACAGAGACAAACACACACACAGAGATAGAGACAGGGGAGGGGAGGAAGAGAGCGACACAGACAGATAGATAGATTGACAGACCCCTACACACGTGGGTATTGTATCGTCCCATAATATTATACTAATGGCTCGTCCAATTAGAGGTGTATGGTAGGGGGTGACAAGACTTTCACACCACCCTATAATAATAATAATAATAATAATAATAATATAATAATAATAATAATAATAATACAAAATAATAATATAATAATAATAATATAATAATAATAATAATAATAATAATAATAATAATAATAATAATAATAGCACCATCTATAATAATAATAATAATAACCATCATGTATAAGGTTGGTTGTACAATGGTCCAACGTTTGTATTGGTGTTGTGTCATAACGGGTCGTGGATCGAGTCACTGGGATTGCCTTGGTGTCTTTATAATTGTTACACCAGTCTCTCTCTCTCTCTCTCTCTCTCTCTCTCTCTCTCTCTCTCTCTCTGGTTTGTTTGTGTCCTGCATCAGTAACTAACTCTCTTCATCTTTGCTTTCAATTTCTATTATGGACCGTTGTGTTTGTGTGATGTGTGTATTAATGAAGAAACTCTCACTCCTATACACCAGCCTCCACCCACACCCACACACACATACACACAGACACACATACACACACATACACAGAATCAGGATCTTTATACCTTTTCCTTTTCACCCACGTATTCACCCAACACCCATTGAATTTCTATCCATTCCTTCACCCAAGCCACTACACTGAAGGAGGGCTATCCACCTCCACCTATTCACCCCCTACCTACCTACCCACTGACCCGACCTGACCTGACCTGCCCTGCCCTGCCCTGCCACCCGTTCACCCACTTTCAACCCCCACAATCCTACTTGACAGGCGATCCGTTAAACTCTGCTGCTTAGAATTAACGGGAATGGGATGGGGCCCAGATTAGAAATGTGGAGCAGAGAGAGAGAGAGGGAGAGGGAGGGAGAAAGAGAGAGGCTAGTAGGAGAGGAGGGAGAGATTGCTGCTGTCATAGAGTTGAGGAAGGGGGCATGAGAGAGCAAGGTGAGACGGATGAAGGAGAAAGGGCAGGAGGGGCAATGTGAGAGTTGATAGAGAGGGTAAGAGGGCGCACGAAGAGAGAGAGAGAGAGAGAGAGAGAGAGAGAGAGAGAGAGAGAGAGAGAGAGACTAGAGAGAGAGAGAGAGAGAGAGAGAGAGAGAGAGAGAGAGAGAGAGAGAGAGAGAGAGAGAGAGAGAGAGAGAGAGAGAGAGAGACTAGAGAGAGAGATGAGGCAAGGAATAATAGAATAAGAAATGATTAATGGCTATATAGTAAAGACGAAATGAAAGAGGACAGGGAGAGAATTAAAAGGTGCACAGATACGAGGAGAGGGTATGAGAAGGAAGGAGAGGGAGGGAGGAAGTGAGGGGTAGGGCAGGGTCAGGGAGAACCGGACTGGTCTGTGTTTGTGCGTATGTTTGTGAGTGTGTAAGGTCAATGTTTAGGGGTCAAAGAAAAATTGAGAACCCGTTTGATGCACCTAGCTAAAGGTTAATTAAAAATCCTGTTAGATTATGAAAACAGTGGAATTGTTGTCTCGATAAGGAATGGTATAAGTACTTAACTGGACCAAACTAACTGTTGGGTTGCATCTTTCCCAAGTGTTCTATTTATAGTCTGGCCTTTTTTAAATTCGTTTGATCAAGTTAGTTTGGTTTAGGTCAGATTAAATTAGGCAAGGACGGGTTAGGTGGGATTTAAGGGGAGAGTATACTTTTGGTAAATTGCAGTGCCTTGATTCCTCCAAAGTATGCCAGGAAACAGGACCAGATAGACAAAAATAATGGTGTCCTGTTGCCTGGAATAGTTTGAAGGAATCAGTTGCTCCAGATTTGCCAACCCTGTACTTCCCCCTTAAGCCAGGTAACGTTGGCCAAGTTTTCTTATCACTTCACATGAGGATAAAACCGAGTTGAGGAGATAAACATCTTGGAAGAAAAAACCGGACGCTTTAAACTCCGGCCAAGGACACTCGATGGATATTTTGTCCGGTATATACACACGTTATTATTCCACGGGATATTACTAGTGAACCTATTGCAAAGCTTATCCTGTTTCATATTTGATTGAACTCGCTTAAAGAAAACAACAACAACACAAACGCACCCACACCTCAAGGGGAGAGTATACTTTTGATAGATTGGAGTGCCTTGATTCCTTCAAAGTATGCTAGAAAACAGACCCAGATGAAGAAAAATAGTGGTATCCTGTGGCCTGGAATAGTTTGGAGGAATCATAATCTCCAAAAATATCAAAACTATACCCTCCCCTTAATACTCGATCAGTCTATTCGAAGCAATCCTGATTATATAATATTGGATTGCGAGTGTACAGTACGTTCCTTTGCCCCCCGCCCCCCCCGCCCCCTTCCCACTTACTATTGTTCGCTTTTATAAACCCAATAATTCGCTTTCTTTTGTGTGGGACGTAGAAACACCAATTCCCCGTAATGCTATTAAAGATTGGCTTGACCATACGTGTGTGTTTGATCACTTAATGAGTATTTAAATTGATTATGGATAATTACTGTGTTCATGCATTTCCCAAGTCAGCGAGGTGAGTTAAGAGAGTCATATTTTTCAGTTTATCAGTAACATGATCATTTGTTTGTACCACCCTCAGAATATAATTGTGTTCGTGATTATATCTACTGTTATCAGATCTTTCCTTTCCCTCTAAGGCTCCTGCTTGCTTGCCTGCCTTCATGCGTACCCAACTTTCTGCTTGGTTGCATCTCCTTGCCGCCTTTCCCTGCATGTGTTTGTTTCTGTTGTAATGTTCTTGCTGCTATCTGTGTCTTACTGCCTGATATGTTGTTCTGTCCTCACATCATCCTGTCTATCTTCCTGCTTACATGCCTACCTGCCTTGTTAATGTAGCCCCGTAGGTATCTCAACGTTCCTGTCCACCTTATAGTTTCCTTTAGGTTACCTCCTGTATTCTTTCTGTACCTCTTTGCCAACCTTATCATCTACCTGCACACCTGCGTCTCTTCTTTAAGGCCTGTTGTTTGCCTGACTGCTTACCTAATTATTCACTAACATGCAGTTTGGCCTAGTCCCCCGGCGGTCAGTGGGTGAAGAGGAAACTGGTTAAGATTTCCAGCTGGGGAAGGGACTGGAAGTGGCAGGGGTTTGGGGGGTTGCAAAGAGGTCAGGGAAAAGTATGAAGCAGGTGCTAGAGTGGGTGTGTATGTAGTGGGGGAGGAGGTAAAGGTACAGTTGGACACAGGAATTGTGCTACAGCCCAGGTGAAATATACTTGTCCCGTTTGAGTAACCAGTGTCTATTATCAGGTAGTTGCTTTTTATTACCATCCTCAATACTGACTTCTGACCATGATGTCTACTATTTGGCACTAAGGAACTTGATATTGGGAGAAATTGACCATCTTTCACTTGGGCTATACCTCGAATTCCTGTGTCCAACTGTACCAAGGATGGGGCAGAGTAGTATGGATGAAGGAACAATGCCCACAATAGGAAAGTGATTGCTGCTCTCAGAGTGGACGTAGGTTTATAAAGATAAGGTGAGAATACCATCAGAAAGGAGGCTGGGATAGGGGAGATACCAAGGGAAGTTAGGCTAGGATGATATGAGGACTTCCATTGAGAGTGGATGAAAGTCAGTCAAGGAAAGGATGGCTCTGGTTGTGATAAGGGAGAGGTTGGGTGAGGCCAGGAATGGAGAAGCAGCTTGGGAGGAGGTGCTGGTGACAGATGATGGATGGGCTATGGGTCTGGGACGAGGAAGAGTGAGAAGAACGAACAGGTAGAGAGATGTTTTGATCTTCACCTTTCCCACTGTCATTTTGCTATGGGAAGGTACTACACTCCATGTGAATTCAGTCACAGACAGTTACAAGGGGAAATAAAATGTTACAAAGACCAATGTGTCCATAACTCCATATCGAAAATATGTTAACTGTGATAATATTGCAAAGAAATATTTGATAAAGGTAATTAGATGGAGGGATAAAGTGGCACTTCTATATAGGTCAAAAGAATAATAAGAGATAGCGGGATAATATAACAAAGTGAATCAAACAGAGACGTAGTAGTCGCAGAATGGCTAATGGAATGTGCATCGTAAGAGGAATCAGGTTTTCTTGGTGTGACATCAGTGAGTGAGGTCCCCTGAGGGCGTTGACCTGGCCACTCCTTGTCTCCCTCCCACCCCATGCACCCTACTCACCCACCATACCTTGCTACCTTACCAAGCACTCACCGCCCTGCCCTACCCTGCCCTGCCCTACCCTGCCCTGCCCTGCCCTGCCCTGCCTTGCCTGTTTGTACTATGTTCTCTCCTTCTATACACGTTCCTCCATTCACACTGCATCGCTCCCCTGCTTTGCTAACCAGGATGCAGATGCACTCACAATTTGAATATTCTGCTTTACTATATAATAATAATAATAATAATAATAAATAATAATAATTATATTCCCTAATATTAGATTAAGTGGAAACATTTAAGCATGCAGATTTGTAGGCACTGATAAGTCTATTGCCGAAAGATAATATTTGATGATATTTCTAAACAATAATTGTACTCAATATCTCATCCCTACTCACCAATCACCCGACCTGTCAGGAATTCAGATTACCCTCCCAACCCTTCTCTCACTTCTTCTTCCTCGGCGTAACAACAAGTCTCTCTCCAGTACATTCCCCGGCAGTACACGTTAGCCAGGCTTACCTCATGCACTTACCTCTTGCCTTCAATTATTATCCATCTAAAGGGGTGAGTACATCAGAGTGCCGTGATTCCTCCAAAGTATTCTAAGAAACACGACCAGATTAACAAAAATAATGGTGATCTGTTGCTTAGAGTAGTTTGGAGGAATCAGTTGCTCCAGATTTACCAACACTGTGCCAACCCCTTTAATCATGGAGCTTCATCACGGCCCAGATTGCCTTCCCTTTCTAAGTACTCTGACGCTACCATCATTATATAACTTTTACAAACGTTTGTTCTTCGTGTTTTTTTTGGTGTCCATCCCTTCCAGTTCCCGGTTACCCTATATACACATAGAGACCAACGAGTTTACGAGTTCGAACTGATTATTTAAACACCCAAGACTCCGCCATTGAATTGAGTCATTACCATGGTGTGTGTGAAAGTTATGTTCACATTCTACCGCTAATTATCTAGTTTACAAGATATTAACACCCATTATTTGGACTATTACCTGGCATAGTTTATTTAGACTTTAGAGGAACCGGCATCTCTCCATTATTCTACAACAGATTACAACCCCCACTCCCTCCTAAATTGTTCCCATTTTTTCCTTCGACACTCACTTCAGCCTTCTCGTGTTGACCTCTTTTCCGTCTAGCCTCGGGAGCCAAGACTGCATTAGGTGTGCGGGTTGTGTTGGGGGGGGTTGGGTGGGGTTGGGGATGCAGCCAGTAACCTGTGATCTGGGCTAATCTACACACGACTTTTGCAGCACCAGTTTAGGGAGTTATAATAAGATGTGGAGGTCACGTAAAATATTGTACTCGTAAACGTCATTATGTCTTGTATATTATGTCTAAATTATTGCACCATGTAAAATCACCCTAAAATATTATGTTCCACTGATTAACACTTTAAGAAATAATGGTTGTATGTACATTATACTCTAACGATACCCCTTGGTGGATGGAAACACTAATAAAAAATGTGCAGCGATTATAATTTATTATTTATAATATTCCTTTATAAGCATAAATATATACAAGGATGAGAGGGACAAAAATTGAAAATTGTGGACATTGTTCTCAGTCACTTGGAGGGTTACACACACACACGCTCGCCCGTTTACACACATACTAAATTCTCCCTTTATTATGAGAGACAAACGACAACGAAGAACAGTGACCATCAATATACCCTGTGTCGCCACTAACACTCACCAGAGAAACTTTATATCAATGTCGGTGACCAGGAAGTGTTTGGTTACATTAACTGGTTACGACCCAAACTTACTAAGGTTTACTTTAGGACTGACCGTATAGCCATTACCAATATCATCATTATACCAGCGGCATCATTATCATCATCATAATCCTTGTCATCATAATCCATAATCATTCAGAATAGAGGAAAATGTTTTATATTCAGTTCCACAGTTCCATCCATTACCTGTGCAATCCCATCCCTTTTTATTTCTTCCCAATCCTTTTTGTGTTTTGTGGCCCGATCCTCAGTACCCATTTTACCCCTGATCCCACCTCAGTGACCCTCCAATCACCCATTCAGCCTCATCTCACCTGGGGCAATGCTCATACAGTTAGTCTCTACCTGCCCCTCTGCCATGTAGTGAGAGAGACAGAAAGAGATAACGAGAGAGAGTGAGAGACAGAGAGAAACAATGGGTTATACTTTAGGTAAAGCGTCGTTATCTGCTATTTTTCACGATGTATATCTCTGTCGCATTGGCCTTCTAGCTTATAAAGGGTTGAATAAAATCCACTTCACTCTGCCCTTCAGGTGGCCTGCCACACCTGTTTCCCTCCACCAGATAGAATTACAAATGTAACCTTGTCTTTGGTGCAGTAAAAAATTCCTCCACACAGTGACACAGAACAGAACCTGAGTGTCTGATTGGTGGTATACATTATCGGGAACACAGGCTGCTAATTCACCCCTTACTGCTGAACCATGTAGTATGCAGCTCTTAATGTATGTATGTGTCTTGTATATGTATGTATCTTGTATATGTATGTAACAACTGTAAGCATTTGTATATTGATTATTCAAACAGACTTGATAGCTGTGGAGTAAAACCATCTCTTTGTTCTTCCCTCCCTCACGAATAATGTGATACAATGATGTCAACTTCTTTAAATCGAATGAATATATTAACACATAACTGGAGTAGAGACTGTTTATCTTCTGACAGTGCTATGATGTACAAAGGACGATTAAAATTTACTGTTGTACAAACGTCTTCATTACCGAGGCAGAAGATGGGATGAAGAAAAACTAGCTGTAACCATTAGGCGACCCCAGTAACATTACACACTGACAGTCAGCTGATAGGAAGTACAGCCTCATCTCGAATCCTAATATATTCTCTTCTTGCAATGGTTCTAACAACAATCTTTACTCCCGAAGGTCATCATCACTTTGTCTTTTTTTTTACATTGTACCCTTTATGGTGGGTGGGAATCACAGGTGCCCTTCACTGTGTCCCCTGGCTGGTCTGACAACACACCTCACCAAGCACCCCGAGGCTAGAAGTGGCCAACCCAGTTCTGGTTTTCCTCACAGGACTCCGGTTGCCCGCCCAGTGTTACAACGAATAAGTGAAGTACAACAACATACGAGTATATTGTAAATTATAACATATTTTGCAATAGCTAATTTAAGAGTATATTGTAAATTGTAACGTATTTTGCAATAACTAATTTTACTAATAGTTCAGTCCTGTCGTTCTTATTGTGAAGGCTGCTGCTGCATTATGTTTTATCGATATAAATATCTTGCGGTACCGTCTATAATTATCTTACCTCAGTTTAGCGAGGAAATGGAAATGTCTATCACTGTCAACCCATAAAGGAATGAGTGGTATAGTTAATTTTCGTCTCCTACAGAAATACCTCTGAGTTTATAAAGGGTTTAAGGGGGAAGTACAGTGTTAGTAAATCTGGAGCAACTGTATCCTCCAAACTATTCCAAGCAACAGAACACCATTATAATTGTTAACTTGGTCCTGTTTCCTAGCATACTTTGGAGGAATCAAGACACTCCAATGTACCAAAAGTATACTCTCCCCTTAAAGTAGCAGCTGGTGTTGCTTGGTAGTGTTGATGCGTCTTTATGAAAATTCTTAGTGAACCTGTTTATGCTGCAGGAAATACAGCGATGAGAACAAATTAGTCCACAACTGTACAAACAATACATGATTATTTTGACGCTGGTGATATTTTAGTGGAAATACATAGAAACAAAAACAAAAGTATCCCTCTGTAGTACATGAATGGTAAATTTTCAAGATTTTAGGATCGAATACCTGTTCTAAATAACACACACACACACACACACACACACACACACACACCGAGGAAGCGTGAGAGGCTTTAACGAGACTGACGGAAATTAAAATAGTGTTGTGCAAGTTGTGATGATGTCGCTTGATGTGTCCAATTTTAAGCTGACTCACCATCCACCTCGCTCATTATAGCTTTGGTTATTATCAAGGCTAATTGGTCTAGTAACCTTTATGTAATTACAGGCTATAACTCAAATACCGTATTTAAGTGAATGGCGTGTGGAAAACAAGAAATATAACCTTAAAATTTATATTATAATTATCACACGATTTGTAAGATAAACAAAGAAACACGTAATGCCTTCTCTTCAAGGGACCCTGTGTTGTAGTCAGAAAATTGAAGATAAATGCGTTCTTCATATATTGCTACGAAACACCACCTATATGGAAGAAGCTTGTTTTTTGGCATGGTCAGGAGGAATCAGAAGCCTCCAATTTTCATACATATGCACATGGCCCTTAAAGATTAGGCTACAGTAACCCAATATTACACACGTACAGCTCCAAGTTGGTAAAATGGTTCAATATTGTTTATTTAACCATCACGTTACTGTATAAATATTTACTATTGCCTTTCTTACGTCCCTCTCAGTCATCTTTACTTATGTTTTACTATTATTAAGCTTATTCTTTTCTGGATATGTTCTTATTTAGGTTGTCCCTCGTCTCGTCTTATTCTGTATATATGTTTACTTATATATCTTTACTTATTTTTTTACTATTAAGCTTATTTTTTCTGGATATTTTCTTATTTAGGTTGTCTCTCGTCTCGTCTTATTGTTTATATATGTTTCCCAATGTGTATAGCGATGCTGCAACAGTTCTCACTCCACAATAACTTTCTCTGTTTTTGTGTTTCATGTCATAATGTATATTGTTACTAGATCATCCCTTTCCATTCCCAACAGCTTAACTGGGTGGGGTGTTCGATGAGGTCAGGTTCCCACGACAGCAGATGCGCCCCAGGCACCCACATGTACCAGTGTTGCCAATAACTACTAAAGCAACACCCTTCCAATACTAGGAAAAAATACCCAAAAGAATAACTCTTAAGTCTACAACCTAGCGTAGTCTTTTAATTTATATATAATATTGTACAGAATATAGAGTAGATTTTGAAGATCACCAAGCTTGTTTTGTTTTAGTACAAACAGTTTAAATGTCAAACGAAAACAATGGACCTAAATATTAATGCCATAAATGAGTGTCAAAACAGCTACTATAAGCCCCGTTGTAAGGTACCGTACTGTATGTAGAAACAGCTGACTTGGCTATTCTCACAACACCACAACCCGCCCATTTGTCCTCCAATGTGTCAGTGTCTCCAGCGGCACTTACTCGGTTATTTACTTATCACACATCCACCATGACTTCCTACATCTGCCCTCCACTGACTTAGGTGTGTGTGTGTGTGTGTGTGTGTGTGTGTGTGTTGCCCAGATAAAGTCCAGAGCTGCCTGTAGCCGTAATGTGGACCACAATTGATTCCTCCAGTCTGTACTATGAAATACTTAACCTCTGTGTAGCTTCTTTGTTTTATAGAATAATGTGAAGACATTTGTAACATTTAATCTTCTAATATTATTTCTGTTAAGTTTGGAAAATTTAACGTACTTTCAAGCCAGTATTTTCACAGTACTTTTCACATTACTTTTGGCTGTATGGTAATCGAGAGCTGCATTTTTTATATTGTAATTTTGATGTGGGATATGATGTTGGTGTGGTGACGTATGATCTTGGTATATATACTTACTTATGAGATTTATTTTTGTATCGTGTGTTACAGGCGTGACTTATGATGCAGACGTAATGTATAGTGGTGGTGGTGTAGTGACTTATGGTGGAGATGTAGTGACTTATGGTGGAGATGTAGTGACTTATGATGGAGATGTAGTGACTTATGATGGAGATGTAGTGACTTATGGTGGAGATGTAGTGACTTATGATGGAGATGTAGTGACTTATGGTGGAGATGTAGTGACTTATGATGTAGCAGTAATGTTTTATGATACAGATGTGCAGGTGAATTAATCATGCAGGTGTATAATGGCTGGTTGGGTGACTGTACAGATGCGAGCCAATGTATATAAGCAGACAGAAGTTGTGGAGGGGTTGCATGACAGGTGTGAAAACGAGAATATTTACTCCAACACTCACTTCGTCTATCGTGAAGATGTGCTGGGCTTGCTCTCCCCTCCCTGGCATCGATGTTCTCTGTAATTAAGAAGAAACACAGGTGAATTTAACACACTCACATTATATTAGAGAAGGGAAAAAGAAGAAGAAATTAAGAAGAAACACAGGTGAATTTAACACACTCACATTATATTAGAGAAGGGAAAAAGGAAGAATAAGTGACTAGCTAGACACGTAGAGGGAAATGTAAGAGACATGTGCATAGAGGGAAATATATAAGAGACATGTATGTGTAGGATAAAGGAGTAATTATTCGCCTCGTGTATGAGAAAATATTTTATCTTTCTTAGTACGTACGGCATCTGTGATATCAACAAACCACTGATTCCCGTAGACTGTTGGTTGGCTACCATAAAATAGTCTCGGTGTAGGTGATGCTTTGTAGTCGACAAGTGCAATCTTTATCCTGCAATTCACCGACTCTATCGTAAATTTTCAACCCCCCCCTCCCCCCTTAACGGCAGATAGATCCACATGTATATACCGTTCATAAAAGTGTACAGCCGGCAGCATAAATTGACGTCCATCTCGTATACTAAACAATGCTAATATGACCAGATAGTTGCATTCTGACCCAGTTTCTAGTCTAACAACATGTGTAACTTACATGATGAGAACTATATCAGTCATTTCTGCATTCAATTTGTGTTGCAACATCATTATCGCTCATACATACGCTGGTGGAAATAAAGTGCATGAACATATGCTGCCGACTGTACATGGTGGTGTGTTCCGTGACGGTGTTCTCGCGTGGTGTGGCTGTGGCTTTACGTACGGTACTGTACTTTACTCTACACGCGCGATTACCGAACCAACGCGGAAGTCGGTGAGGAATGATGCGCCTCACGAGAGGATGTTCGGGTGAGCAGAGAGAGAGAGTGTATGTACGAGTATATAATATTATGTATGTGTGTGTGTGTGTGTGTGTGTGTGTGTGTGTGTGCGCGCGTTTGCTTATGTCTAATATCAACAAAACGGAAAAATAACCAACTGGGGGGTCGAAATTAATCAAATTTACGAACACAGCTTTTTTGGAATTGAAAGTTTACCTACGAACGTGACTTGACATCGAGGTGTAGATATTCACCAACATTAATACGTTCTATAGTGTTGTGGTCTTTTCATCAAGTACTTAATCTTCCTATACAGATGTAAATTATTTCCTCATCCTCTGCAGGGAACACGCAGGAAGGAAGCGTTTAGAAAAGCAGGTAATATGAAGAGAGAAGGTACGGATGCTGGAGGGAGAGAAATAAGTGGTGAGGCAAGTTTAGAAATGAAGACAAAAAAAGGTATAGGATGAAAAGAGATGTAGAAGAGATGGAAGAAGATAGTAATGATAAAGGAAAGAACAGTTATAATCTTTGAAGTATGTAGGCAGGGAGGAGGAAGGAAAGAATGTAGGAAGTGGGAAGGAAGGAAAGAAGGAAGTTAGCAAGTGTAAAGACAGGAACTACTAGCCAGCCTCCTCCTTACCGTTCCGCCAGTCAGATCTTGACGTAACACCTCGACAATCATCAGTGTAACGGAGTACAGGACACCTCATCCCTTGCCTTATAGCTCAGCAAGTGTGTTGAAGCTAAAGCACTCTACTCAACAATGTGCAACTCCAGTATAAAAGAATATTAATGGACCGTTCATCCGCTGTCAGAGAGTTACGGTATGTGTTTTTCTGATGGTCAAGCGAGCATCTTAGGAACTGGCGAGGGTATGAGGTCAGTTGGGTGGGATGGAAGGAGGTCAGTCAGACAGAGGGGGGTGAGATAACGAGGTAGATAGTGATGAACATTCCAACTGGGTACTGTGTTATTATCCACCACATTCTCACGATCCTTTGCTCCCTCCTCCCTCCTCCTGCTCCTGCCTTCGCCTTAGAGAGACCTCCACTCAAGCTCCTCGCGTACAGTCGAAGAGAAAAGTTTGCTTTCCCTGGCGTGGCTTAACTTATGAAGTACCGTATTCACCTCTTTGACTGTGGAACATACGTCGTTATCTACTGTTGTTGTGCTTGAGTGATTAAAAGTAAACGAATAGTACTCCATAAGAGAGTCAATTACAACCCAACCTGCTGTGTACGTACCAGTCTCAAGATTAGGCTAGTTGCTAGGAAGTACAACCAAAACATCACGGGTGGATTGATCGAGTATATTATGCATACTGTACTTGCATTATATTTTCTATCGTTCACCTTATTTATTTATATTTTTCGATCTTCATTTTTGCAACCTTAAATGTTTCCCTTACCCCATTTCACATTTCCCTTCATCTCATCGACTGTCTCGTGTACATCTTTATTGCTGACCTCTGGCAGGTCTTCAACACGCGATGCATCCCTTTATGGTTACTTGAGTACCTCTCTCTCTCTCTCTCTCTCTCTCTCTGGCTATATATACTTACTTTTTTCTTTCCTTTTCTTCTCAATCCTACCCTCCTCTTCCTTCTGAGAGGCTGTCTCTTTCCCGTTTATATCTTCCTCATAACTTTATTCCTTCTTCCTTCCTCTTGTTCATTCCTTCCATCTCGAGCATCTTCGTTGTTTTCTCCTTCCTTCCTCTTTTGTGTTATCTTTCTTCTCATGCACTGACTTTTGCCATCCCTTCCCATAAGGGTACATTCTCTCCGCTCCATCATAATGACGGCTGGTAAATTTACCCTTAATGGAATAAACAGTATATTTCAAGCTTTTCAGTCAGTGCATCAGAATACAGAAATTAAAGGAGTAAATTTAGGTTTTGGGACTTACACTTGTTAAGACACCAACCCAATGTATTAATATTATTGGAGCTGGGGTGTTGTCATATTTTAGCATTTTCTGGTGAAATTATTGTGGAAGATTACTCCAGTAACAAGGAAAAGTGACGAAGTAATAACTATACATGTATTTTGGGATTTACACATTGTGAAGAGTGTTCTGCTTCCAATTAGAAATAACGTTCTATCTTTCTTATGTATACGAATTATTTCAATGCTACCCTAAGTAGTGATCTTGGTAAGTGACGCGACGAGCATCACCAGATCTTCTAAGAGGTAATATTTTTTCTCTGGATTAAATGAAAACATGTTTTAACTTTGGAGACGTCTGATGTGCTTCAATTTGACAAGAAAAGTCGTCTGGTGGTATTCAATGAAGTCATTTATATATTATAGCCACGTGTTAGTGTTCAGCCTTAGGGTATTTATTTTCTATGTAATTTGGTGTGGATTTATTTTCGTGTTTGATGTGATGGAGAGTCGTCCGTCCTCACAACTCATCCACGTCACTCCTTCTTGACAGCTCATCCATCACTTCCATCTCCTCATCCTTCCCCTCGAGTCTACTCACCTCACTTCTTCCTCGGCTGTGGGAATGTTGCCAATGTTTTCTCAGTTACAGAGGCTTCAACCATACACTTCAACGCCTTGTAATTCGAGGTAGCATTATTATCAATTACATATTTTTGTATATTTATGTCAGTTTTATATGATTGTACTTCTGTTACTTGTACTTCAAATCGCGTGTACTCCGCTGGTTGTCATGTGCACACTTAGTATTCACCGATGGACAGCATGAACTCACACTGTCCTCAAGCCTGTCCCCTTACTCCTGCACCCCCCCCCCTCAAGCCTGTCCCCCTAGCCCCTACTCCCACACCCCCTCAAACAATGGCCCCCAGAATGTATAAAAATGTGATGATGTCCCTTGACCCGGATGGCAGGAAACAGGGAAGGGCTGAGGGCATGTCCAGTCAAGGCAACGCGTCTTTGTGTGTCCATATGAGGAACTAGGAGTCAACACATTGTTCACCTTTATGCTGTATATCTCAGTACTGGCAATGATGTAGACGCTATATATAAAGATATATTAGGTTAATGTTCATTCGTAGTTTTATTCATTCAAGCCCAATATATTCTAGTCAAGATTTTCTAGTTGTCATCGACCGGGTCACATAATAATATACAGAATAAATTGAAATATATACACAATATTTAATAATAATAATAATAATAATAATAATAATAATAATATCAACCTCTGAAGACTAATAGTGGATAACAACCTGAACAAGAAGAGTTTCAGTGTTCATTTAGGATATCATTGAGTCCCACTTGACCAATAGTTTATTATTCATGACCGTATTCATGACCGTAACGAAAATACACACACTGCCAGCCACATGTACACAGAAATACACACACTGCCAGCCACACACAGAAATACACACACTGCCAGCCACACACACAAATGCCATCACTTGTTTTTCTTGTGTGGGTGTATGTGCAAGGGATGACAAGGCATAGTTCCCTCTCGTGTCATCGTCTTCTTCTTCTTCCTCACGATTCTTATGCATCATCCCACCCGCTTAAGCAACTGTCGAGATAACGGTGAGGGTGCATGGAGGTGTTGACTGTTTAATATGAGAAGATTAAGACGAGCATTACAACTTCCTTTATTGAGTTTGTTTCTGTGCAACTCTTGAGAATAAAGATGTTATTTTTTTGTATTATATGTTATTTACTCATGGTGCAAAGTGATTCCAGCGTTCTTAAATATAACTTTTGATTAAATTCCACTGTTTATAATTATGTTGTAGATAATTGACTTGGTTGTATTGTTGATTGGTGTTCAGATAGGCCTAGTCTTGTACAATAAAAGCTAAAAAATGTAAATGAAAGAGTCCTTGCATTTTGGCTAGATATAATAAAAGAACCCTATATAATAATAGTGCAAGGTAACTAACTGATACTATTACCATCCTAAACTATAATGAAAGAATAACAGGAATATCGGGTATATATAGGGAGAAAGAAGGAGTGAGAGGACGTAAGATATAAATAAACAAGAAGGGCTGCACCTGTAGGAAGGAAATGTTAATGGAATAGTTGCGTGGGATGCATGGGTGGAGTGGTGGTGGGTGGACGAGTGGGTGAGGCAAGATGGAGGGAGGGTGAGGTATAGTGAACTTTCCTGTTTGGTTAGTGAAGTAAGCTGTTTGGTATCTCCTTCTTGGCCTCTAGGTGTTTGAAAAGATGTTATTATGCCTCTTAGTTACTTAAGGGGAGAGTATACTTTTGGTACATTGCTGCGCCTTGATTCCTCCAAAGTATGCCAGAAAACAGACTCAGATGAAGAAAAATAATGGTATCCTGTTGCATGGAATAGTTTGGAGGAATCATAATCTCCAAAAAATGTCAGGACTATACTCTTTCCTTAAGGGGGACAGGCTTGGGGGGGGGGTTCGGGAATAAGGGGACAGGCTTGGGGGGGGGGGGTAGAAAGCCTGTCCCCTATTCCCGCACCCCTCTAACCCCCCCACCACCCCACCAAGCCTGTTCCCTTACTCCCTCACCCCCCAAAATCCCTCTCACCCCCCTAAACCCTCCCAAGCCTGTCCCCCTATTCCCGCACCCCCTTTAGGACCCAGCGATGTTTCAGAAAACTGGATGTTAATGAGTACCAAAGGTTCGTCATCACCCAACAACCATAAAAAAAAAAAAATGAGAAGTTCGATTCTGATATTGGCTATGGAGATTTATTTAAGTTTAAAATAGTGGTGCGTCATCTGAACCCTACACGAGTATAAATTATGAGCTCTTGTATGTTTTATGTTCATGTGTGTGTGTGTGTGTGTGTGTGTAGTATTGCATGTGCTAGTGTTAATGTGTGTGCCGACGTGCCGATACGAGTGTGCTTTGTGTATGTACTGTACGTGAATGTTTCTGTGTGTCAGTCATGTTTTGAATGTGCATATACAATATATTGATTGTTCACTGTGTGAGCATGTGCGTTTGTGGTTACTGCTATACGTGTTCGTGTGTATGTCTGTTAGTGTGTTTGTGTAAGAGAGAGAGAGAGAGAGAGAGAGAGAGAGAGAGAGAGAGAGAGAGAGAGAGAGAGAGAGAGAGAGAGAGAGAGAGAGAGAGAGAGACTAATGGCGGAGACTGATGGCCTGTAATAATAGTGTTTAGGCAGAGAAAGAGGTGGAGATAAAGCAGGAGACGAGGAGGAAAATGAAAGGGGAGGGAACACATGAGAGAGAAGAAGATAGGATACAGCGAAGAGATAGAGAGAGGACGAGGAGATGACAAAACATAGCATAGAATAGAAACGAAATAGTAATAGAGAACAGGAAAGAAAATTATGTAAACAAATTAGATAAAAGGATAGATAGAAAAGGAAGTGATGACAGGGGTAGTGTGGTGAAAGAGAATTAGGTGAAGAGGAGAAAAAGAACAAAATACAAGAGGAAGGAAAGGGGAGTGAAGAAGAGAAGAGATAAAACACTTTAGCGAAGACAGTACATGGTCATTCAAGATAAGGATTATGATAATGATTGATTGGTGGTAAATATGAGGTGTAATGAATGGCTTGATGATGTGGAATAGTGATAATATGAGAGAAATAGAGAGAGAGAATAAAACTTAAAACATACGTAATATGGGAAGGATAGAGAAAGTGAGGGACAGAGACAGAAAGAGAAAGACAAAAAGAATGACAGACAGAAACAGAAAGTCGTAGACAGATAAAGGAGGAAACTATTATGAGTATAAAGGAGGAGGAAGTGGAGGAGGAGGAGTAGGAGGACACGTAGACAGATAAATGAATAAACTATAATGAGTATAAAGGAGGTAGAGGAAGAAAAGATGAAACTATAATGAGTATAAAGGAGGAAGAGAAGGAGGACAAGTAGGAAGGAGGTACCCACACACACTGGTCTGGTTGCCAAGTCTGCGGTTAGGAAACTAGTTGGTTGATCTCTCGTCCTTGTTACTCACTCACTTCTGCCTTTAACTAACTCTCTCTCTCTCTCTCTCTCTCTCTTTCTCTCTCTCTCTCTCTCTCTCTCTCTCTCTCTCATTACGTATGTTTTGAGTTATATATTTTTTTCTCTCGTATTATGTATGATTTCAGTTTTATATTATCTCTCTCTCTCTCTCTCTCTCTCTCTCTCTCTCTCTCTCTCTCTCTCTCTCTCTCTCTCTCTCTCTCTCTCTCTCTCTCTCTCTCTCTCTCTCTCTCTCTCTCTCTCTCTCTCTCTCTCTCTCTCTCTCTCTCTCTCTCTCTCTCTCTCTCTCTCTCTCTCT
The DNA here is from genome assembly GCA_034508575.1 of Petrolisthes manimaculis. Taxonomy (NCBI): domain Eukaryota; kingdom Metazoa; phylum Arthropoda; class Malacostraca; order Decapoda; family Porcellanidae; genus Petrolisthes; species Petrolisthes manimaculis. The sequence continues at coordinate 170,501 of JAWZYT010000062.1, forward strand.
CTCTCTCTCTCTCTCTCTCTCTCTCTCTCTCTCTCTATCTATCTATCTATCTATCTATCTATCTATCTATCTATCTATCTCATTAGTTTCATTTTCTTGTCCTTTCCACTTACTGTCATTAATCTGTTCATATCTTCTGTTCAATTCCCTTCCTGAACTTTTTAATTATGTTCAGTTCCCTCCCTTCCCTCGAACGAAAACAAACGAAGATATAAACAAGACAAATTAAGGTAAAAACAAAACAAACAAAGATATAAACAAAGATAAAAACAAAACAAACGAAGATAAAAACGAAAAAAAAAAACTAAGATAAAAAAAAAACTAAGATAAAAAGAAAACAAACGAAGATAAAAACAAGGCCACAATATACAGTAGGAATATTGCAAACTTTTCGAAGTGAGTAAAATAAACTCTCTTACACCATTACATCTCAGTATGTGTATGTGTATGTGTGTGTGTATGTGTGTGTGTGTGTGTGTGTGTGTGTGTGTGTGTGTGGTTACCAGCGATTTTTGACCTTGCCCCCACGTTCCTTTCCTCAACCTGTCGTTAACCTTTAGACTCACCACAAGAGAGAGAGAGAGAGAGAGAGAGAGAGAGAGAGAGAGAGAGAGAGAGAGAGAGAGAGAGAGAGAGAGAGAGAGAGTATGTGTGTGTGTGAAAGAGAGAGAGAGTGTGTGAGTATGTGTGCGTGTGCGTGTGTGTGTGTGTGAGAGAGAGAGAGAATAATTATTAGACCGAAAGAAAGAGCGCAAAGGTAAAATTGATTGTGAAAATGCAAAGATAAACAAATGAGAGAAGAGGAAAGAAAAAAAAAACTGATTCCGGACCTGAAGAAAGAAGGAAAGAAAGAAAGAGAGAAAAAAAAGAAAGAAATCAGATAGAGTGCAGGTGGAAGAGAAAGTGGGAGAACTGAGGAACAAGGGAGGAGAACGAACAAGTGGGAGGAAGAGAAGGAGAAGGAGAAGAGGGAAAAACTAGTATAGAAGGGATGGTATAAATTGTAAACATCGAGAATAGAAATCGTGATAACATGTAAATATATAAATAACTACAATACAATAGAAGGTGGAGAAGGGGAAGGAGGAGGAGGAGGAGAAGGAGGAGGAAAAGAAGGAGGAGAAGAATAAAAGGAGAAGGAGGAGAAAGGGAAGTAGAAGGAAAGGAGGAGGAGAAGAATAAAAGGAGAAGGAGGAGGAAGAAGTAGGAGGAGAAAGGGAGAAGAAGGAGAAGTAGAAGGAAAAGAAGGATAAGGAAAATGAGAAGAATAAGAAGGAAGATAAGGAATAGAAGAGAAATGCATCCTATGAGGGGAGAAATATAAACGAAAGGAAGGAAGGAGAAAATATCCATGAAAAAAAACAAAAGCAACAATACTATTTAAAGAAGAGAAAGTGTTAAGAAAAATTAAGATATAAAAACATCAGTGTAAAAAATGGATAGATTCGAAGAGGACACAGAGAAGGACGAAAATATAAATGAAGGTCAGAATAGGAAAGAAAGAGAAGGTGAATAGGACAGAGAAGGAGAGAAGGAAGGAAAGGAAGGGCGATAACTTAAGGAAGGAGAAGGAATTATGGGAGAGTTGAGAAGATGGAAAATTTAGCTTGAAAAGGGTGAGGAAAATAGATAAAAGAGGGAAGGAAGGATGTAGTGATGGAATATGAAGAAAAGAAGAAAAAGTTAAGTAAGGGGAATGACAGGGAAAGATGGAAGGTATAGCTAATAAGGAAGAGAGAAATGTTAGATGAAATAAAGTGAAGAAGTAGGAAGGGATGGATAATAGAAAAGGGGGAAAGAATAGATGAAATAAATGGTGGAAATGGGAAGTAAAGTAAGCTGGAAGTGATAGATAATAAAGAAGAGAGAAATAATAGATGAAGTAAAGAAAGGAAGTAGGAAGGAATGGATAGTAAAGAGAAAGAAATATTAGATGAAATAAAGAAAGGAAGTAGAAAGGAATGGATGGTAAAGAAGAGAGAAAGAATATATGAAATAAAGAAAGGAAGTAGGAAGGAATGAATAGTAAAGAAGAGAGAAAGAATAGATGAAATAAAGGGAAGAAGTAAAGGAAGCAGGAAAATATGAATAATGAGGGAAAAGGCAAGCTGACGAAACAAAAACCCAATGAGATGAAAAGGTAAACAAAGCTAAAACAAAGAGATGAAAAGGTAAGAAAGGGAAGGTGGTCGGTCGGTGTTGACTTGAGTGGTCCTGACCGTGGTGGTGGTGGTGGTGGTGGGTTGCCCCGGGACAGGTGGTGGGTTGTGGGGGACGGGGGGGGGGGGGGGGTTGTGGGGGGATGGGGGGGGGCGGAGAAGGGGGCAACAACCTGCACTCTGATGAAGGGAGAAGGTGAGGGGAGAGAAAGATGGAGAGGTCGCTGATGTGTGTATGAGGAAAAGGGAGAGGGAGAGAAAGATGGAGAGGTGTGTATAAGGAAAAATGAAAGGGAGATCTGTAGCCTGCGATGTACTATAGATGATTGATTTACTGACAAAAAAATTCAAACTCGTATTACATTACTGTATATTAACAACACAAAATTATAACATGCAAATTAGACTGTATATTTAATTAGATAGTTAACGGAAACCCAAGTTGTATACAAATATACTGAATATGGTGCAAATTACTATAATAAATTAGATAAGCACATGCAGGTGTAAAATATTTTCTGCGATGTCAGTGCAGCATAAAATGTAGTTAGTTAAGAGAGGCGTTGGAGGGAGGAGGAGGGGTGGAGGTTACGGACTCAGGAGGATGTAAAAGTTAGCCATGGAAAATTTACCTATTCTTTATCGTAGAGGGAAAAATTAATACGGATGTTTAAAGAATAGACAAGAAAGTGTTAAGTTGAAAATATATGTGATGGTGAGGAAAAACTGAACCGGGAACGACTGTGGAATAGGAACAGAGAACAGGAGGAAGGGTGAGCAGGTAGACTGACAATTATAATGATAAGGAAAGGGACCGGGTCATGGAGTTGGACATTTAGAGTAGGTGTAGGGAAGGAGGGAAGGTAGCCAGGTAGACAATCATAATTTATAATGGGAGGGAACTCAAGGAAGAGACCGTGAGACAAAAGGTAGACATTGGGAGAATGTGTAATAGGGATGACGGGAAGGTAAGCAGGTAGACAGGCAAGGAAGGAACAGTGAGACAAAAGGTGGACATAGGGAGAAGGTGTAGGGAGGAGGGGAAGGGCCTGGGAGACAGAAGTGGACATTGGGAGAAGGTGTAGTAGCGAGGACGGGAAGGGACAGCGAGACAGAAGTGGACATTGAAGGTAGACACATAAGGAAGGAAGGGTAACTATATAGGCAGGTAGACAGACGTATGAGAAGAATGGAATAGGGAGACAGAGGTGGACAATGGGAGTATAGCCTACCTACAGTTGGTGTGAGCAAGTAGGAAGGAAGGAAGGAAGGATCGGTCAGTGACGCAGGGGGAAGTGGGGATTAACTCATACCCACATACCTGACTACAGTGAGCTCCTACACGTATACCCACACGCGAGTGCATAATCAGACCCTTACCCACGTACAGTACAGTAGGGGGCAAAAGTTTCTTCTCACCCAGGACTCATTTAGTAGATCATATCCACACTGACCCGTCGCTTTGATTATTCGTTATACTGTATATTTTGCTACATCATAATATACGGTATAATATATATATATACTTTAACATGATACAGTATATATGACTCACATACATACCAGGAATCGAACACTTGACTCTCGGTACAAAACACCAATACTTTACCAGTTTTTCACCAAGATGGCAGGGTGGTTTGATGGTGATGGTGGTAGCAGTGGTGGTGGTGATGGTATAAGTTGTCATCTCTCACCACTATACAGTATTTCTCTCCATAATGAACCAAGTTAACGCACATCAAAGCCCTTCCGTATGTCAGTATTAATACACCTTTATGATTGTCACAGTCTCAGATGTAAACAACAACAACAGCAGCAGTAAAAACAACACTAAACAAAACCAATAAAAATATGTCTTGCCCCAATACCTTCCTATTTCGTCACCTTACATGTTACAGTAATTCCTACTATATAGCCTCCAGACTTATCCTCCGTAACCCCCTATAGCATAAGAGGCAAGTTTTTGTCCTTTCCCGTCAGTTTTAGGACCTAAGGGACCGTTGTGGTGTCATCTTCCTTGGTTAAAAAAAATGCATAGCCTTGCCCTTCTCCCCTCTACCTACTGTATCTCTCTGGCCATCCTGTTTCTCCTGACCCCTTCCAGCATAACCTCTTTACTATGCGTTCCCTCACTCATAGGACTGGTATCACTGCTGGGAAGTTCAATAGCTGAGAGGGTAAGATGAGGAAAGGAGGAAAATGAATATGGGGAGTATAGAGGGTAAGAATGGACTGCCGTGGAAGAGGAGGAGTTGGAGAAAAAAGAGGATGAGAAGGGTAGAGAGAGTAGGAAGAGTCAGGCATGCAGGAGTGGGTGATCAGAGGCGGAGTGAGAGGGGGAGAGATGGAGGAGGAGAGGGAGTGAGGGGTAGAAGGGAGAAGGTGGGGTAGAGAGGGCATTCACTCCTACCCGGCCACCAACACCACCACCACCACCACCACCACCACCAAAAATACCATTATTATTACACAGACACCATCATCACTACCACAACCACCACTACCAACACTATCACCTCTATTGCTACCACCACCACCACCATCATCATCACCAACACTACTATTACTACCACCACAACTGCTAAAATACCATCATAATTACTTTGCCACCATCGCCACTACCACCATCACCACCATAACTATACTATCACTACCCACATCACCACCACTTCCTCCACCACTACCATCACCATCATTATTCCTACCACTACCATCACCACCACCACCATCATTATTCCTACCACCACCACCACCACACCACATTACCCCAGGCGTTCGTTCTACCACAACAATGTAGGAGTAGCTTCTTTTCCCTGGCCTCCACTAACCACATGACCACAGCATCCCCAACAGCCATCACAGAAATATACCTCTTCTTCAATAGGGTTTTCCTTTCCATGTTTATCCTTCAGTGTTTGCTATCAGTTCCCTCTTTGCCTCCTTCTCAGGCGACACACGACCATAGCTGTAGCGTTGTTGTCATGGTGATTTCTCTCCAGACAGTCGGTGAAACATAATTTTACTAGAAGTACCCCAGTTCCCATACTCGGTGAAACATAATTTTTGACCCACAACAATTATTGAAACTCCTCTCCAGAGATATTAACAGGAGAATCTCTAGTTGGTAATTGAATGGCAACTGATTCCTCCAAAGTATGCCAGGAAACAGACGACCTCACATAGTTGCTAATGGAGGTTCTGTTTCCTGGCATAGTTTGAAAGAGTCAATGGCCCCTATACAATTCACTAACGAGATCCTTCCCTTAATTAAGTTGCAGTTCTCTTGGCTATCATACCACGACTGTCACCAGATACTCATGTAAGAGATGAACACTGTCTCATTATGCCACCGTCTTGTCTCACACACAACCCCAGTAAACAATATCTTGCGGTCATATTACACAGAGTTGGAACACACACAAGTACCATGTCACACAACCTTTCTTACACCATGGTAATAAACAACACGCAACCCTGTTAAAAGGAAACTCATTTGGCTGAATTGGAGGTTTACTGTTTCCTCCAAACTTTGCCATAATTTTGAAATAATCTGTAGTAGCCCTCCAATATACAGACAATATCATACTTTCTTAAATAATCCTGCTCCAATAACTACTTCATCATAGAAACTATGTCCTATTACCATCATCACCACCATCATCACATCCAGTTACCATGTATTTAAGGTCATACGTTATTACTTGGCTGGAGATGGGTTCATTTTGACCAGGGGAAAGAAATAATACTATAGTCCGTCATTACAACAGTTACACGTCAAAGTATGATGATGATAGACGTACCGTTGATGTAGCTTCATCTGGCCTTCAGGAACTATTATGTTTGAGTGGCAAAGCTTATGTTTATTATTGTATTTATACAGACACACTTCCAATTGACTCATCATCATTGCCTCATAATTAGTGGGTGCGTGGGAACTTTTGTACACAACTGTACCGTACGCATTCCCATGGAGGTCATCTTCCTTTCACTGTGTGTAGTACCTCACGTACAGTTTGTACCTTAATGTCATCAGTAACCACAACCACTACTAGTCCGCTCCTCAATTAGATAACCAAATGAACTTTCCAGTTACGAGTGACGCATAAACCAACTTGACTCAAACAATATTATGATTATAATTAACTATGAATTATGGAAGAGAAGCCAAAGCAAAACGGAAGATAATTCCTTAACATTGAAGTTTTCCCTGACAATGTTATGAATCATGGGAGGGGATTCTCTCGTGATGAATATAATTATTGTCTTTTAAATAATGTATATCACCGTACTGAAGGGGATGGGGAGGCGTAAGGATGAGTAGCGTCAAATCAGTTGGAGAAGCCTCAACTATACACTAACCTCTAATTAGCTGCCATATCCCCTGCCACTATAAACAGTTAGAGGTAACCACTGTCTCTGCTACACCTATCATCAAGTGCCACAGTTTCCAGATACGCTACAGTAATGATACTAATAATAATAATAATCACCCTTGGAACTGTTACGGTACATACATGAACTACAGTCAGAACCATTGTGACTATAGACTACCATAACGATTGGTTTCACTTCTGTTACTACCATAACTATAAACACAAGCATTATAACTAGGATAACATACCATAACTATATACACAAACATTATAACTTGGGTAACATACCATAACTGTTACTACCATAACTATATACACAAGCATTATAACTAGAGTAACAAACCATAACTATATACACAAGCATTATAACTAGGATAACATACCATAACTATAAACACAAGCATTATAACTAGGGTAACATACCATAACTATATACACAAGCATTATAACTAGGATAACATACCATAACTATAAACACGAGTATTATAACTAGGGTAACATACCATAACTTTAAACATAAACATAACTATAAGGTATCATAACTATTGGACTTACTTTTATAACAATACCATTACTACTAAAGGGGTACAGTACACGTTTGGTACACTTTTTGATTTCTCTAATAAAGTATACCAGGAAACAATGGGGCCAGATTAACAAAAATAATGGTGTCCTGTTGCTTGGAATAGTTTGGAGGAATCAGTTGTTCCAGATTTACCAACAGTGTATTAATTAACTTCTCCCTTACCGTAACACAAACATGATAACCAAAATACCATTATATATTCCTGTAGCCTGTCATAGCTGTCATCCCTCTCAGAAACACACCACTGAGATATAAATCAACAATGTCAGTCATAATATTCTCATACATGTACTTAAATTTCACCCATTACTTTCACTGATATAGGGCTCAGTTTTGATTGGCCATACTCACTCTTCTCTTGACGCCGATTAAGCATCTATTTACTCTCTCTTTCACTTTCTCTTCTCTTCGCACACCAAGCAAGCCATCGGTATCAGCATCTGGTTATCTTGTTTTGTTTCTCTCTTTCGTTCTCTCTCTATATATATTTACATCCACTTCTACACACACACATGCACACACATCATGCTGACACAGAGAAACAAACACAAACACATGCACACATCATGCTCACACAGAGAATCAAACACAAACACATGTACACCTACTCATTACACTATAGCTTACAGGCACACATTTACAGTATATAAATATTCATTCACATATGTTACAGTCATGTGTAGTCAGGGGCGAGGCTGTGGCAAATTGGATACAACGACGGACTGCAAATATCATGGACCAGGTTCGAGTTTAAGAGAAACGTGGCGGGTTTTATTTTCGAGGTGATTAGATGGTTGTTGCTGTTCTTCAAATATTCTGCCTGACGACACTGACACGCCAAGAAAATGCCTCCTATATCGTCATTAACTTATAACATAGGAAATGCCCGACCATATTCCAAGATGCTTTGAGTGACGATATAGCTGCCTTATCTTATTAATGACGTGTATAAATAAGGTGTCGTCAACTAATGGTGTAAAAGAGAAGCTACCAAATTCATGTAAGCTCTAATGTGTCATCCAGAGAGACACTTAATAATCTCGGGGCCTCGCACGAGTTACTGGCAACTGACAGCCTACAGTCCCGAGGTTGAGGTATAGGGGTTTAAAAATCATCATCACAAAAACACACATACAATTTTAATATCGTCCTGACATTCCTGCTGCCATGTTCAGTACCGTAATGTATTATTTTCCAGTTCCACACAACATTCACCCATCCCTCACAACTCAATAACCAAATCTCATAATAATACCGGGTAAGTTTCCCCTTCTCTCGTTTATCCATCCTTCCTTTTGCTCTCTAACACTTTCTCTTTCTTGACCGTACACGGATGCTGACAGGTGCAGTAAGTCACTTCACAAACATACACTTCCTTCCTTCCTCTCATTCACTTTCCATGCAACGCTCACTTCCTTCCTCTCTCCAATCTACATTCTCTTCCTCATATGCAAGATTATCTACTTCTCACATTCGTTCATCATTTTAAGACGATCTCCTTGTACTTTTTTATTTCCTTCCCAGTAGGTAAATATTCCCCGGCACATTTCAGAAATATAGACAGTATATAAATATACGTAAGGCGTGTAATGCCTCTTTGGTCACGAATCAATCACACTTTCAGCTTTTTTTTATATTATTTTTTTTCTTCAAGGTATTGTTTCTCTTTCCTTTCCTCTCTGTTAACATTGTGTACCTACTTGTTGCGCTTCATGTATTGCTTAATGTGTTGTATCTCCATTTTATCTCAATTTTTTTTCCAGTCAAGTCAGTGTTCCCTTTTTATTTAACTTCTGCTGCCAGTCACCTTCACCCCCTCCCCCCTCCCCCCTCAACATACCTGCCACACACACACAACCTCTCAGTCAGTCTTCTTCATTTCTTGCCTCTTTCCCAGTCACGATTACTCCCACACGCATTTCATATACCCACCCACCCTCACTTATCACTCTCACCCTTCAACTTCTCTCTCTCTCTCTCTCTCTCTCTCTCTCTCTCTCTCTCTCTCTCTCTCTCTCTCTCTCTCTCTCTCTCTCTATATATATATATATATATATATATATATATATATATATATCTGCCTTCCTCCTTTCCTTCTATCACCTCACCAGTCACGTCGTTACTCACACTGTTCTGGATGCATCACAGTGACCTTTCTTTGGCAGTGTTCTCAGGGGAAGGGGAAACCTACGGCACATTTTACAATCATCTCAAGTCTTTATGAAATGAAATTATTGTCACTAGGTACTTTCTACAACGAAGTGAGGGCCAAATACTGAGGTGCCGTATAATATAACGTCGACTGGTCAGGGGAGGACAAGGAAAATGAATAAAATACACGGAGAAGTAAAAAAGAAGAAAGATAAATAAGAAAAACAGGAAGAAACTGTGGCGGATAAGAAGAAGAACTGATGTGTGGAGTAAAACTGACGACATTGAGTAGGACGTACGGAGAGATAATGAAGACAGATGGATAGTTATAAAAGACAGGTGGTCCAGACAAACAGATAATACAGAAAATAATGCAGACAGGAAGATGGTGGTGGGAGAATGTCTTGTGAAGGCAAAGTTACAGTTATTTGGACATTTCCTGTGCAAAATGTATCGTTACAGCTGGGTCAGATAAGTTACAGATGGGTTACTGATGGGTCAGATGAGTTACTGATGGGTCAGATAGGTTACAGATGGGTCAGATAGGTTACTGATGGGTCAGATAGGTTACTGATGGGTTACAGATGGGTTACTGATGGGTCAGATGAGTTACTGATGGGTCAGATAAGTTACTGATGGGTCAGATGAGTTACTGATGGGTCAGATGAGTTACTGATGGGTCAGATGAGTTACTGATGGGTCAGATAAGTTACTGATGGGTCAGATGAGTTACAGATGGGTCAGATAAGTTACTGATGGGTCAGATAAGTTACTGATGGGTCAGATAAGTCTCAGATGGGTTACAGATGAGTTACAGATAAGTTACAGATGGGTCAGATATGTTACAGATGGGTCAGATGAGTTACATAATAAAATCAAGTATACTAATGTGAGGCAAAATGAAATCAAGCTTTTCATTTCTAGTATCATTTTGTAATCAATGCATTACAGTAATACAAATAACTCTTTCCTTGATTCATCTCCAATTAAAAAAACATTATTTCACCATTTACTTCTCGCTTACTTTCCATCACCTCCCAATACGTAAATAGACATTTCGTTCCTGAAATTTCGAATCTAAAATTAATTTAAGATTTTCAACAATTACTCCCAGTCAGTCTCGTGCCAAGATATATATTTTTTTTCCCCAGGTTGTCAAATGTCATATGTTTTCGTATTCATCAACCAGAGATTAGTACACTTGATTTTTCTATCCTTTTCCTGCGGCATTTGACCTTTAGCTGTCGGTCGTAGTACTGTCATTAGTATCTTCGTGTCTTCTCTCCTATCAGTCACTCACCAACGTCCCATCTGTCTGTTCCTCGTTCCTATATACCGTTACTTTCTCTCCTTGACATTCACTCACATAAAGTTGGTGTAGACAGTGTAGGAGTGTGTGTGTGTGTGTGTGTGTACGTGTGTACGTGTTGTTGACGGACCTTCACCTTGACATTCACTTACCTACCTTTTTACCTGTTGGTCTGTGGTTAGGTGAGTGCGTGCGTGTCCTAAGTGGTATTCAATGGACACTTTTTGTACTCATGTTTTTTATTTTGATGTAAACTTTCCTTGTAACTGAACCAACCGAGTTAATATCAAACTTTTTATGATATTTCAGTTAATGTAAAACACAGATAACCAAAATATAAAAATACAAATAAAAAATACACTTACTCGCAACCCGTCCGTCCCCTGAAGATGATGACATTGTGTAGGATAGGTAACTAAAATATAGGGTATTAATATGGTATCACACACACCGGTGCGTCATCAGTGCAGAAGACAGGTCAAATTAGCATTCTTACCTGTCGCGATGCCACTGGATGCTGCCAGGATCAAGATGAGTGCCTGTAGGAGCGTGATGGAGCCCCCCCACACTCGTCTCCCCACGGCCATGGTCACGTTACTACAGTTCCTCCTCACGCTATCTAATGTCCACTCACGCCTGAACCACCATTCTCATCACACGGTCGCTTCTCACGTGTTCAAAGGACATCAATTTAAGTGATCAGTGACACTCGGGAGTCCTGAACCTCTTCCAGTCCCACCTATCGTTTACCTAGTTAGATCTCGACACTTTTTGTGGGGTTACGGGTCGCGCTTGTGTGTGTGTGTGTGTATGTGTGTGGTAGTTGTGGTGTTGGTATAGGTTATGGTTGTTTGTCGTATTCCGGTGAAGGTTGTAGAAGGAAAGGTGTGGATTGTGAAGTGTATGATAGTTGTACTGGGTTGAGGTTGTGGTATTGGTTGATAGTGGATGTAAGTAAGGTAAAGATTCACTTATGTTGTCTGTAGGGCTTATATTGGTTTGTGAGAATTGATAAGTTAGAAGTTGGTAAATATGGAGGATATTGACAGGTGTGGACGAGGGATATTGGGAAATGATAGAAGAATATTTGATCTGAGATATTGACTGGAGTTGAAGATGTTGACAGTGGTCTGTGGAGATGTTGGCAGTCGGGATGTTGATAAAATAGATAAAAGTGTTGTGAGAATATGTAATGTATTGAGAGTGTTGGTAGTGGTGTTGGTGGCTGTGGCAGCGGTAGTAGTTGTAGCGGCGCGTCCGTTGGTCACAGGACTCCGGGAGCGACTGACTGAGTCTCAGGCTGAGAGAACATAGGGTTGAGGACAGCGACACTCCGCCCCGCCATCCAGCCGCCACCCGCCATCCAGCCGCCACCCGCCATCCAGCCTCCATCCAGCCGCCACCCGCCATCCAGCCTCCATCCAGCCGCCACCCGCCATCCAGCCGCCACCCGCCATCCAGGCTCCATCCAGCCGCCACCCACCATCCAGCCGCCACCCGCCATCCAACTCTGGCATCCAGCGCCACCCTACCAATCGTTTTTTTTCAATTCATTTCTCTCCTAATGTGTGTGTGTGTGTGTGTTAATGATAACCTGGACCTCGGTGACGAGCACGATGTCTATGTCCAGTGTCCGATTACAGTGTAAAACAATATCTGGCTGTCCTCTCTTTCCTGCCCTGCTGTCGTCTCCTTCTGCTTGCCTACCTCCCTCTCCGGCCTGCCTGCCTGCTTGCCTGCTTCTTGTCTTGTCTGGTGTATCTGCCTGAAGCGTCCTGCTCTCTGCTAATTCTGCCTACCTGCCTTTCCTTCTGTCTGTTTGCCTCTTTTCTTTGACAGCGTCCTCCCGTCTGTCTGCCTCTCTATTCATACTTGTATTTTCCCTTGCTTTGAATTGTACACACACTTAAACATTCGTTCCATGGTGGGAGGGGGGGGGGGGGAGGGCAAGAATTTCATACTGAACTCAGTGACAACAATGTCAGGAAGGCTGTTGTCATTTTTTATTTATTATTATATTTTTTCTTCACACACAGGGTGTAACTAAACTGTTATTAGTGTATGTATGTATGTGTACCTAAAGCTTCCACCCTGCATGCGTTGTCCGCTTACATTATTCAATCAGTCTCTCCAACTACTGTCTCGTCCACTCCAGGCTCTTCAGGTGTATATAAGGTTTAGGGCTTCACTGTGGTCATCTCAATGTGGTCATCTCATTGTGTTATGTTTTCGTGAATGTGTGTGTGTGTGTGTGTGGTCATTGGATTTTAATGGGTCAGAAGTCACCACATGTGTTCAGATTCTTTGTTCTGCGACTGTATGTACATTACGTGATCAGCTGTAGGTAGCGCCTGTCAAGTTTTCAGTCCTCGAGATGTACTGAAAAATGTCTTAGTCAACCTAGCTTTATTCGTATATGTATACAGTATATTTCCCTGCATGTGTAATAAGGGTGCGAATCGAGGTATTGGGTGGTCTGTGTTGTAGTTTCATTGTTGTGGGTTACCATGCATGTGTGTAATCTTTGAGGCAGGAAATCTCTCTCTTTGTAATTTAGGTTTTGTCCACTGGGAGTGACTATATAAATGTTTGAGCTCCAGACGTGAACTTGTACCGGGTCACTTGATGCCCGGCTCTCCTCTCCCCTTCCCTCCTCTCCTCTCCTCATTCCTCTCCCCTTCTTCTCTCGCCTCTCCTCTCCTCTCCCCGTCTCTCCTCTCATTCCTCTCTCCTCTCCTCTCCTCTCTGCCATCCCTCCTCCTCCCCTTACGTGTGTTTGCTCCGTCAAGACAGCTGCACTTTTTCTTCCTTTGTATTTTTTACCGTGTTGCACTTGTTCTCCTTCTGTTGTCTTTAACTTCCTTCTTCTCACACCTTCAGTCCTCAGCCTCTCCTCTCCTCCACATTCTCTCTCAGTCCCTCTTCTCTCCTCTTCGTGTCACTCGTAATCATCATATCTATTCTTCCTTACCTTTCCCGTTTACTTTCCTTTTATAATTCTTTGTCTGCCCACTTTGTTTATATAATTCAACTCTCTCTCTCTCTCTCTCTCTCTCTCTCTCTCTCTCTCTCTCTCTCTCTCTCTCTCTCTCTCTCTCTCTCTCTCTCTCTCTCTCTCTCTCTCTCTCTCTCTCTCTCTCTCTCTCCCTTATTTTCTTAATCTTTCTACCTCTTTTTATCCCTCCTCACTCTGGTTTCTTTTTATCACTCACAAACTTTTACCTCTTCTTTCCCTTTTCGATTTTTTTTCTTCTTTCTCGCCCTTTTTTATCCTTTCTCGCCCTTTTTTTTCTTCTTTCTCGCCCTTTTTTATCTTAGTTACTTCTTTACAATTTGTACCTCTTGTTTACTCTCCATTTTTTTTTTTTTTTTTTTTTTTTTTTGCTCGTCTCCGTTTTTCTCTCCTTCTCCGTCTTCGTCAGTCTTTCCTTCCTCCATCGTGTCTTTCCCCCCTTCACATCTGTCCCTGTATTAGCATTTCGTCAGTCTCACACACACATTTTTCTCAACATTATCACCCTGTAATTATTACTCTCCTGACTAAGCATTCCTTTCTCACCATTTCCCTTTTCCTCTCACGGTTCTCTGTAGCTTACTCCATCACAGGCAGGCTGCTCTTTACTTTCTTTTCCTCTCACTGCATATGCTTCCTCTTCCTCCATCCATGCTTCCTTACCATTCCTTTCCTCTCATACCCTCTGAATTGTAACATCATTGCTCCTTACCTTCCTTCTCACTGCCGGGTGTTTCATGTTCTTCCCTTCACCTCCACATTTCTCACCACAACACTCAACTCTACACACCATCTCATTCACTGCTGGGTGTTTCATGTTCTTCCACTCACCTCCACATTTCTCACCACAACATTAACCCTCTCTCTACACACCATCTCATTCACCCACCAGCATTTTACTCCACTGTTCGTTACCCCCAACCTTGCCTTCCCTCCTTATAGGTGTGCCTCGTGTACCCTCATAGTGTTGTCATGTCATCTGTTACTTAGTGATAGCCCTTCATTGTTATTCATACTATTAGTCTCACATTTATTTCCTTCCTGTGTCTGTCTTAATTTAATTCTATTTCAGCTTGACTCATCTCTTCTCGTACTCACAATTTGTCTTTCTTTTAATCTCCTATTTATCATAATCCTCTTGTTGTTTCCTAGTTTCATATATCATGTTTACCATTTTTTTTACTATATGCCGTTATATCGATCAGTTATCCTCCTTCTCCAGTCCTCCACTTTTTCATTTCCATCTCCCTTCCTCTGCACACATCCCTTTCTCCCTTCTTAGGTACCTATAATTTTCACTTCCCATCTCACCTTCCCATGCCCATGCAGTGTCAGCCACAACTACCGGCCACATCAACATTACAACACAGCCTCAAGTTATTACGCTTTAGATGCTCAACTTTCACTCGAGTGCTGTGAAGGGAGGGAAGGGGAGGGGATGGGGATGAAAGGTAGGGGGGAGGGGGATAGGATGGGGATGAAAGGTAGGGGGGAGGGGATGGTGATGAAGGGTAGGGGGGAGGAGGATGAAGGGGGGACGGAGATGAAGGGTAGGGGGGATGGGGATGAAGGGTAGGAGGGCCGGGAAGGGGTTGGGAGGGTTGTTGTTGTTGTTGCAAGGGGTACTACCACCTCTGCATTAGGCTGAATGAAGGGGGAAGGTTGGGTACAGGTGGTGAACTGGTTTTGCTTTTAGTGCATTAAGTTTTTGTATGTGCGTGTGTGTGTGTTTTTGCTGTTTGGTGTGTGTGAGGAGGATGCGTTTGTGTTGTGTTGTGCTTGTGTGGGTACGTGTGCATGTGCATGTGTGTGTGTGTGTGCAGTGTTTACGTGGGTACACTTTCTCTCCGGCAGCCCTGACCATCAGCCTAATGTAGTCCACCTTTTCCATAGAGCTGAGGCACGACTACTGCTTGTCATTAGTCCAGGGCACTGTACTGGTGAATTCATCCGGGGGCATTGTACTCTTGTTATTGTTAGAGAGCACTGAAAGGAGTCTATACCAGTAGTGAGCAGCAGGGGGACAATACTGGTGACGTCATCTGGGGGCACTATACTCTTCATATTGTTAGAAAGCACTGTTAGGATTTTATTCCTTTAGTGAGCAATGGTACAATTATTTTAATGGAATTAAAATACTATTGAACTGTAAGATAAGGTCACTGGTAAGAAATACAGTTAGTTACACACTATAGCTATTTCCACGTAGCTTTGTCAGTCGTTTCATTTTCTTCGCTTTGATTATCGAGGGTTCCTAATTCGTATTCGAGCCTTAAAACTCTGCTTTCAGTGGTGGTTTTGCCGAGAACAAAGACGAGATCTCGCGATTTATACTTGATTTCAATGGAAGACTGTATTAGAATGAGCAATGCGGGAGTGGAGGCAACTGTACCCCACATGGGAGTGTAAATCAGCAAAGGTAAACAGAGGGAATGATATTGGAGGGCGACTTGATATTAATATTGATAGGAGATGTACTCTTTGGGTAAAACTGAGAATACAACAATACACGCTATATTAATGAGACCGAGTTGTCCTTACCCAGGCATGGCATACAAGAACATACCATATTTGCTTTCCTAGACCGGCACTAGGGACGTGGTGTAGGTGGTGGTGTTTGGGCAATGATAGGAAGATAGATGAGAATATTTTAGAACAAAATGAAGTTTCCAGGGATACAAAGAAACATTTTTCTCCATGCCGCCCAAGTATGACAATCAACTTAGTTTGTAAAACATGACAGAAGGCTATTATAATTATAATCTTTTACCAACTGTGTCCCGAATTGCAGATAATAAGTTGAAGCCATCAAGTACAGTACCGGTATGTTGTTAATGTGTAAGTGTAATGTGTAGTTCCTCCAGCGGTTCACTACCACAAATTGGGAAACTTTGGTTTAGAGTGTGTGCTGCACAAACCCTGGTTGTGTATATAGCCTTGAGGGAAGCGGAGGATAACACATTCCTACCAAGAAATGAACTAAATACTATTAGAAGGAAGAATGGAAGAGGATTGCTATTTCTAATTGAAGTCGACAGTTGGGTGTATATTGTGATGCAACCTATGTTCTGTATGGTTTAATATAACCATATTCGTCTGAGTTGACAAATTTCAAGATTAATTTCTATGCCATTGCTTGTAATCCAATATACACTGAGGCCTGATAGCATTTCCTGAACTTAAACCAGGACATGGCAGAGACTTCAGTAATATATAGTGTAGAAAATAAGTTGATAGTATTAATGGATATAGAGTTTAATGAAGGGATACTTTACCTTGAGGTTATTCAGGCACAATACAATATACTCTTTAGGGTTGTATTAACTCCTAAACAGCGTCTGAAGGCTTTTGTATTATACAGACTAATCCTGAACAATTTTTCTTGCCTGGAGTGGAGGAAGTATTTGTGACGTCCAGAGGTAAATAATAATATTCTGAGCCTTTTCAGATTGTTTGTGTCAGAGGGAGTAACCTTTTGTCCAAGTATTTACAGTCTACAGGCTCTGCCACACACACACACACACACACACACATACATTCCTTTGACAGCCAACTCCATTCAGTCTAACATCGGCGTGAAAAATCTTTAAGGCCTTGAAGCATAATGGACTGAAGGCATGAACACCAATTTGCCTCGTCCCATGTCCTTCATTCTTCGTTCTATGTCCTGATATGCTCCCTTCAGATTACTGGCCGCCCTTTTATCCCTTCACATTACTGGTAGCCCTCTTATCCCTTGATATCCATCTGTAGGACGGTGGCAACCTTGGAAACACCAAAGGATGGAGAAAAAATGTGTTAAGGGAGTCTGTGAGCAAAGGAAGGTAAAAATGTAGGTGTTGTGACGCCACCTTGTGTGTCTTTCTTTACCTTGTCAACATTTGTGGTGACAGTGCCTGGGGGTCTTGATGGTGAAATGTGTGTATGTATGTGTGTGTGTGTGTGTGTGTGTGTGTGTGTGCTCTCCTGTCAGCTATCTCTTGTTTCTTCACATATATTATCTATCTTTTTATCAGTAATATTTGTCTCTATATATAATGCCTACCTATCCAGCAATATAAAGTTATCTAAGTCTATAATCTGTTATTTATTCACTATTATTATCTCTCTACTAACCTACCTCTGTCTATACCTATTTATGTATTTATTTATCAGTATACTTATGAAACTCCCATCTGTTGATTCTCACTGTCATTCATTCTTACATCTCACATTCACACAACTATAATGCCCTTAATTCTTACAAACCTCTTCCCATCCTGTTCTCACAGTCTCCCATGATTTTTTGTAGCACCCCCTCTCTCTCTCTCTCTCTCTCTCTCTCTCTCTCTCTCACACACACACACACACACACACACACACACACACACACACACACACACACACACACACACACACACACACACACGTCATACATGTAATCCTCTTTGTGATAAATTTCGTCACCTCTCAGCTATACCATATGATTCCCTGTGCCAGTGCATTGTTGTGTGCTTCTTTTTTGGGTATGTATATTATATAGGGTTATTTCTAGTTCCCCAAGGACGCGGTTCCAAGCCTCCCAAGACGACTGTTGAGTGACGTGCCTTAAAGTTAAGATGAGTTCGTGGTAGTTGGAGGACGGGTTTTTGTTATTTCGAGTTCGAGAACGGGATTAGTAATATTGTATCTCGAGAATGAGTTTGCTTTATTTCAAGAATGGGTTTTGCTTTGTTTCGAGAATGAGTTTGTTATAATGCGACAATGGGGATCTAGTGTTTCGAGGAATGGCTTGACATTTTACGGGAAGGGATGTAAGATAGATTGCTTTATATACATGTCCTGTGTCTTGGAGCCATACTGTATGTAAGAAAGTCTATGGAGTCATTGTGCCCGTTATCGTCGTTGTCTCCTCCCTAACATCTCATCTCGCCTTTACATTCCCAGTGCCATTCCACACTCGATTCCCTCTCCTCCTTCTCCTTCCCAGTGCCATTCCACACTCGATTCCCTCTCCTCCTTCTCCTTCCCAGTGCCATTCCACACTCAATTCCCTCTCCTCCTTCTCCTTCCCAGTGCCATTCCACACTCGATTCCCTCTCCTCCTTCTCCTACTTCTATATACTTCCCAGTTCTATTCCACACTCTCCTCCTCCTCCTCCTCTTTCTCCTTCTCCTCCTCCTCCTCCTTCTCCTCTTTCTCCTTCTTTTCCTTCCCAGTACCATGACTCCACACCACCACACACCCAGTCAGGTCACCTTGCAGTACCGGTACGAGGGACGGGTCAGGTTGGTAGTCTGGCGTAATACAAGTAATCAATTGTTCCTTTGCTGATTATTTTCACCCCCGGGCCGACACCTTGATGCATCGTACACCTGTTGTTATTGTTGTGTGTGTGTGTGTGTGTTTTTAATCGTGTTGTTGCAGAGTGGTCGTTATTTTTTTATTCTGTGTTACGAAGTGGATTCATTACGTGAGAGTCCAATCTTAAGTCTAATCTCGTCTTGACTTTCTAATGACACTCATCGATTGTAATTCCTTCTGTCTATGATGTAACGTAGTGGTGTGTGTGTGTGTGTGTGTGTGTGTGTGTGTGTGAGTGTGTGTGTGTGTGTGTGAGTGTGTGTGTGTGTGTGTGTGTGTGTGTGTGTGTGTGTGTGTGTGTGTGTGTGTGTGTAAAATGTCTGACCTCTATCCCACACAAATCATAGGAAGACAAGCTTAAACATCATAATAAAGTTCATTCAATTTTTACCAATAAATAAAAATTGAATTTAGGTCACAGACACACATTCCGTATATACCATCTAGTCGATTAAGCAATATTTACAAGTTGTGGCATTGACCTGGAGATAAAGTTGCAAGCGTCATTAATAAAAGATGATTCCTTGAGCTTGATAATATTCCGGTCTTCATTCATCCATGTGTTCTAACACTTGATAACATAAGCAGTCTGCCTCGGCGTGGGAACTTCCTGGATACCGTGTATTTTGAGTGTCATCAAACCCACGTACCAGAATGATTGTTGTGATGATCCACACTCCGTCACACACAACAAAGACATTCCTTCGGATCTCATTATGCAGAATTATCCATTGACCTTGTGACTGTCTCATACTCGTATTGTACTGTACTGTTTCATTCTTTGGTATTGTGTCATCAGGTGAATTATATAATAGAGGAACTCTTGATATTGTCGGCTGAACGGAAGCTTCTGTTTCTTACACGAAGCTACGTGATTCTTACACCAAGGAAATTTCCTCAGTATTAAAACTGTACTTTAGAATATTTCAGAAAAATTTGCAGTTTATACTGTAGATCACCGATAGCACCTGGTAACCCTTTCAAAAAACACCTTGGTTGAGTGTTGTAGGCCTATACAGACGACGTGACAAGGAAGTATGAACCAAGTTAAGCTTTTACAATATTGTGTTGTCATGATCCATACTCTTGCCTTTATTAAAAGTGGGATATATTTTTTCAATTAATACTATATAATAATGTGCATGTTTATTAACAAAGCAAAGATTAAGGTTTGTAGTATCTGTATTACCCATTACAGTATATCAGTAATTTATATAAGTTCTTATTTACCTTTTGTACAGGCCTGTTTTTAAGTGGGTTTTTTTAATTTACCTTTAGTACAAGCCCCAACCAACACTGGGGAATGTTGCCACTAAAGGCCATGAAGGTATTTGATACATGGTGGGAAATAAATAAGAGTAAATATATGTAAACAATCGCAATGATATCATAAAAGAGAACAAAGACAACATTGAGATAACGATATGAAATAATAATAATGATAATAAACATATTGTACAGTGAGTGGGAAAAGATCCGACCACACACACACACACACACACACACACACACACACACACACAAACAAACACACACGGACACGAGCCCATGAACACCGTAGAAGTTTATTTGTTTTGATTCTAAGTTCTTTATTTACCTTTAGTGGGTAACTGTGGGTAACGTTATTTGATACATGGTGGGATATTAATATGAGTAAATATATATAAAGAATTGCAGTTCTTGTTTTTGTTATTGTTGTTGTTGTTGAAGTTTCTCAAGCTGTCTGACCGAGCAGCCCCGAGCTCTTGAGGAAGGAAGTAATATAATGAAAGAGAACAATAACAACAATGATAATAATATGAAGTACGGTAACAAAAATAAACTGTGTAAGTTGTGTTAGTGTTGTAATAGTTAGCCCTCAAAAGGATGATTACTCTTGGCAATATACTGACACAGAAAACTTGGCTTGTGGGAGAAACTTTAATAGACAATATACGTTGAAATATATGTAGACTACGGTTTGAATATCGTCTTTTACTTGGTATAGTTTATCTTTACTCTGGCCTGATGAAAAGAATTGCAAATGTTATCAATGTCTACAAATCAAATCACGGTTGTTGTTTAAAATATCACAAACAAAAATGCTATATCTATAAATCGAATCCTGGATGTCGTTTAGAATGCCACAAACAAATAAAGAAACAAAAATAGTATATCTACAAATCGAATCACAGCAGTCGTTTAAAATCCCACAAAACAAACAAACAAAAATAATATATCTACAATTGAATCGAATCCCGGCTGTTTGTAATGTCACTAAGCTTCCTACCAACACACTCACTGGTATAATAGCCTAGTGTAGCCGTCCGTTGGTAGTATTCGGATATTCCATCACTGTGTCACAAAATACATGTAAATATATTAAATGGTACATGCCTCTGAAGAATAGTGACACCTTCATGAACTTTTACAACATTTTATACTTTTTCATACATATTTTGGATGTTCTATTCATATTTTATCAAATTATTGTAATCTAAACAAAGTATATATATATATATATATATATAAGGCTGAACAAAGAATACAAGTGGATTACGTAGCCTTCAAGTCCGTCATTATGTTTTTGTATAGTAATATAACCTTAGCTTAATTCACAACACATTTTCCCAACGAGTGGCTCTGAAAGCGATTTTGATTTGATAACTTTCCAGCTAAAAAAAAAAAAAAAAAACTATCATTGAGTCGAAAGTGCGATGATATGATCTGTAAATTATGCTTTAAAAAACACAACAAAGAAAACTGCTGAAAATGACATAAAAAGTTAAAACCGTGGATTAATTATATACACCTTAAGAGAGAGTAACAAAAATACATGCATTTATAAAAACTGTGCAAGGGAGAGAAAGTGTGTGTGTGTGTGTGTGTGTGTGTGTGTGTGTGTGTGTGTTGTTGAGATACACATAATGCCGGATGTGTGTAAATTTAATCGAACTATGAAGTATAGGGACATAAAAGGAAAGGAGAAAAGACCAACTTAACAATATTATCATAAGGAGTGTAAACATGAACTTCTAAACCTGTATCCCGTAGACTTGATTGATGTTTTATGTATTGACTTCCTCCCAAATATAATAAATATAATAATAAATATAATAATAAATATAATAAATATAATAATAAATATAATAGATATGTTCAACAGGTGTGACATTGGTGGGGTGATCGTAAAAAGGTGTTGAAAGGGGTTAATAAACTCTCGGTACATTAGAGTTCCTTGATTCCTCCAAATTAACACGGGAAACAGGACCAGATTAATACAAATAATAGTGGCCTGTTGCTTTGAATAGTTAGGAGGAATCAAGGCATCCAATGTACCCAAAGTGTATTACCCTCCTTATGGTGGAAGCAACTGAATCCTCCAAACTATTCCAAGCAACAGAACGCCATTTTTTTCAATATATGGTCTTGTTTCCTGGCATACTTTGGAGGAATCAAGGCACTCCAATGCACCATAAGTGTGTTTTGTGAATGTACGTGCACTCCGCCGTACTCAGTTGGCTGTAACTTATTAAAATGTTTACACTTCCTTACTCATGCACAACCCTGGTGATATAAATGTTAAAAGTAACTCCTAAATTATACCGATTCTTCAAAATGTTAGATACACTGTTTAAAATGTCTCGAAAACACAAGAGACACCGGAAAAATACAACAAAATTAACTGTATCTTGGTTTTACAATAGTGACATAAGAGTAATAAGACGATTCAGCCACTTTGGAGGAGTTGGAGGAAGAGTTTATAAGATTCATTCAATAGTTTCAAGGTGTCAACACAGTACGACTTGATCAATGACTTTATTAGAGTTGTGTCATAGTTGTCTGGAGATTGAGTCACCGTAATTGTTTTGGTGCATGGTGTTATAATTGCTGCACTATTTTTTTTCTCTCTCTCTCTCTCTCTCTCTCTCTCTCTCTCTCTCTCTCTCTCTCTCTCTCTCTCTCTCTCTCTCTCTCTCTCTCTCTCTCTCTCTCTCTCTCTAATTTTATATCAAGGCCAGACCCCATGTAGATAGTAAGGTATTTCTGGTGGGTCAGTGTATCGACAAAACTCTCTCCATCACTCACTCAATAAAATATAGAGACAGACCACAAGGGGAGAGAAGGGGTACCACAAAACCAACCATTCCTTACCGTCTCTGAACTTTTTGTCCCTCTACACGGGTCACTTTCATCAGCGGGTGGGCAGTGTGTGTGTGTGTGAGTGTGTGTGTATGTTTATGTGTGTGTGTGTGTGTGTGTGTGTGTGTGTGTGTGCCTCCAGGGTTAGTTTAAAGCTAGTCTGGGAAGGTTTTCTGTGCGACTCCATCTTTCTAATTATCGTATAATGTTGATATTCTGTTTTATCAACACTGAACATATGAAAGTGGCTGATGATTTCTCTCGTGAAAGGAGCAAAAAAAAAAAAAAAAAAATCACCCCATGGAGAGTGAGAACTCGTGTAACTCGTGGCATTTCGTATCGCAGTTATTCTTGGGAAAAAAATGCCCTTTAAATGGATGGAAGGACGAAGTAGCTAGATTTGTGGTTTGTAATTAAGAAGGGTGTTGAAATCCAGTGTTGTATGTATGGCCCTGTTGTTTATAAGTCGCAGAAAAACAATGTGAAGGGGTGAGTGAACTGTATTTAGATAATTTAATTAATTTGTGAAAGAAAATACCAATAAATAATGTTTATTGTACAGCACCGTAGGCTACTTATAAGTCGACTCAATCAAACTAATAGAGTATTAATTTTAACCTTTTCACCTGAGGGTAGATTTTTTTAACATTAAAAAATACTG
The DNA here is from genome assembly GCA_034508575.1 of Petrolisthes manimaculis. Taxonomy (NCBI): domain Eukaryota; kingdom Metazoa; phylum Arthropoda; class Malacostraca; order Decapoda; family Porcellanidae; genus Petrolisthes; species Petrolisthes manimaculis. The sequence goes on from JAWZYT010000062.1 coordinate 194,219, forward strand.
TAGTAAATTTGGTGTTTGGATCACTGCTACAACTTTTTCTGGGTTTCGAGACACTGGGTTCTTTTTCTGGGTTTCGAGACACTGCCACGCAATCAAGAAAGAGGGAAAATTCAACCACCAGTGTAGGGATTTTTTGTACTCGCCACTGATAATGCACTGAAGTTTTATAAGTTAGCAGTTTATTAGATTGGCAGGAGAAGTATCAAGCGTGCATTAGAGAATAATTTTGCAATATTAGAGTTACATTAAGTAGAATTACAATGTGTGTGTGTGTGTGTTCTTATATATTTGTCCTTACCTATTTGTATCTTTACAGGATTGAGTCAAGCTCGTAATGTCGTAATGTTTTAAACCCAGTAATAACTTTTCACTTAAATTTATGTATGTTTTAGGCACACACTACTTTTGGTAATGCGTTTCATTGATATACTACTCTATTTGGAAAGCTGTATGTCTGTACACCTTTGTTTCCTCTTATTTTAATTAATTTCCTACCTTGACCTCTCATTGACACAATTTTTCTATATCTATGTTATACTTTCTTTTGCTGTGACACATTTGTAAACTTTAATCATATCTCCTCTATTTCGTCTTTCTTCCAGTTTAGGTAATTTCAGTTTCTCTAGTCTTTCCTCATAGCCTAGATCTCTTAGACTTGATACCCATCTTGTTTTTGTATTTACTCCATTTTGGAGATATGTTTTTTTAATTGGGAGTTTCGTATACTACTGCACCATATTCCAAAGTAGGCCTTATAATTATATGATTATTTATTTGACCATTTCTTCGTCTATATTATATATATATATATGTGTGTGTGTGTGTGTGTGTGTGTGTTCAACAGATTCGCTATGTAAATATGTTTATGTTTAAAATGCTGCAGAATATTTTTGTTGTTTTATGACTTTGTCCTTGAAGTGAATAAACAGTGAAAGTATAAATCAAACAATGGCTGCTTCAGACTTCCTCACACCAACATGCTGGTTATGACACATTGGATCTTACAAACACTCATGTTTATACAGCCTAATGTCTTTACTCATGATCTCGTGCTGCTACACACACACACACACACACACACTTTACACCTTTTTATATTTCATTTCTTATTTATAGGTATGGCGACTAAATAGATTAATTACTGTACGGTAGTATTAGAGGTTAAGATTTTTTTTCTAAACTGTAAAATGAAGCAGACGCCCCTGGTATCATTGATGTTTTGTGATTGAAGTTGGTGGTGGAAATAACCTTCAGTTTGTACATATTATGAAAGTGTCAATCATATGCATGGCTACCGACACACACACATACACACACACACACACAAACACACACACACACGCTCAGTATGAAGTGTGTTATGTAAGCCAAGGAAAGGAGGGCAGTGGCAATGGAAGGGAAGGGTTGGGCAGAGCTGGTGAAGGGACCAGGAATGACGTGCAGAGAGAGAGAGAGAAGAGAGAGAGAGAGAGAGAGAGAGAGAGAGAGAGAGAGAGAGAGAGAGAGAGAGAGAGAGAGAGAGAGAGTGAGAGAGAGAGAAGGAGAGAGAGAGAGAATTTTGTGTTTGGAGGACGATTTGGAAAAAAGTCATTTAATATTATATAAATAGTTAGATAGAAAGATATAGATATATAGATACATGCGTATACTATGCACACACACACACACACAGGCACACACAGAGAGAGAGAGAGAGAGAGAGAGAGAGAGAGTGTGTGTGTGTATCTATGCTGACCGCATCGCCACCACTTTCACCTGGACCCAAAAACCTGGAGTGAAAGGGAAAGTCGACCCTCACTTGGCACCCTAGCTCTCTCTCTCTCTCTCTCTCTCTCTCTCTCTCTCTCTCTCTCTCTCTCTCTCTCTCTCTCTCTGTGTGTGTGTGTCTGTGTGTGTGTAATATACCCATCTATCTATCTATCTATACATACATACTTAATATTATATCCTATTATGTTGACTATTTATTATTCTTTCTATCAATATATACAGTATGTGTGTACCTGTTTTGTATTATATTTGTATACATCTTTGCGAGTGGCTGCATCCTCTTGTTCATGTTTGTTGTTGTTGTTTTCCTTTCATTTTCATCTTTTGCTGTCCCTTCTCTTCTCTTTTCTTCCTTGTCGCTTCTTATATCTGACCAACAGTTTTCTTGGCATTGATAATCATGAGTATTTCCTACCTACTCACTGGCTATTGTTTTCTTGTTTAGTTTACCATTATATTTCACCATTTATTCCTTTATTTCACCCTATCTTCCTTTATTCCACCTTTTATTCCTATATTTCACCCTTTATTCCATTTTACCCTCATCCTCCATCTTTCTTCACACTGAAAATATACACTTGATTTTTGGAAATTGGTGTACATACTGAAAATTTCTTAGCATATATTTCAACATTTAGTCATTTTACCAAAATTAGCGATGAAAAGATACCACAGATTTTAAAGTAGGAAGTTGGTGTCTTTAGGAAAGATATATTCTTGGATATCCAATTTTTTTTGTATAAAAATAATTATAATTATTATTATTATTATTATGAAAATATTAATAATAATATATCATTATTATTATTATTAACATTATATTATTTATTACAATTTTTTACAATTATTGATTACACTACTAGGAATCAAACATGTATTTTGTATATATTTGGGTTAAAAAACATATACACCTTTCTTGTCATAACTTTATTTTGTTAACAATAACAAATTTACAGATATCAAAATATAAAATATAATATTTACGAATATGGCAAATACATACTAATTACGTCTATTATTTTGTTTTCCCTGAAGGTTAAATTCACACCACGTAACAAATTATACAACCTGTGTTAATAATATTCAGAACACTTAATAAGAATATGCACCCTGGATGTGTAAACGAAGGCAGATTGTGAATATAAAGTTAATGAAATTGTGTGTAAGGGAAAAGTAAGAGTGAGAGTTGAGACGTGGGAGTGAGAGGGAAAGTTGAGCATTGGGAGAGGGAGCTAGATTTAACATGTATGTGAGGATGAGAGTGGGAGGAAGGAGTGAAAGTTGAAGTGTGTGAGTATTATTTATGTAAGGGGGAAGGAAGTGCAGTGTTAGTAAATCTTGGAGCAAAGGATTCCTCCAAACTATCCCAAGCAACAGAACATGTACCATTAATTTTAGTTCATATGGTCCTGTTTCCTATAGCATACTTTGGAGGAAACAAGGCACTCCAATGTAACAAAAAAGTGAAAAATTCTTTCATCCTTAAATAATGAGATCAGAGAAGAGTCTCATTCTATATCTCTACTCGTCTTATCTGAAAAGTCCAAATCCTAAACCATTCTCATCGCTTCCCTTGTCTGTCAACATGTTCTCAGCCTGGTTTACCACGAGGAGACCCAGGCCTTCCATACGATCTATAAACTTCTCGTTGGCCTCGAAAGTGTCGTCCAAATAACGCCCGAGGTGAGAGCCTGGTGCATGAAGTTGGTTTGGTGAAGTTGGCCAGCAGGAGAGTTAAGGTGAAGTTGTTGGTCAGGATGAGGGTTGATTGTTGTGAAGTTGTTGGCCAGAAGCAGAGTTAAGGAGAAGTTGTTGGCCAGGATGAGGGTTGATTGTTGTGAAGTTGTTGGCCATCAGGAGAGTTAAGGAGAAGTTGTTGGCCAGGACGAGGGTTGATTGTTGTGAAGTTGGCCAGAAGCAGAGTTAAGGTGAAGTTGGTCAGGATGAGGGTTGATTGTTGTGAAGTTGTTGGCCATCAGGAGAGTTAAGGAGAAGTTGTTGGCCAGGATGAGGGTTGATTGTTGTGAAGTTGGCCAGAAGCAGAGTTAAGGTGAAGTTGGTCAGGATGAGGGTTGATTGTTGTGAAGTTGGCCATCAGGAGAGTTAAGGTGAAGTTGGTCAGGATGAGGGTTGATTGTTGTGAAGTTGTTGGCCAGCAGAGTTAAGGAGAAGTTGGTCAGGGTGAGGGTTGATTGTTGTGAAGTTGGCCAGCAGCAGAGTTAAGGTGAAGTTGGCCAGGACGAGGGTTGGTTTGGTGAAGTTGATGAGAAGGAAGATTGGCGTGGAGTAGTGGCGAGGTTAGACGTGTTGAGTGTCGTTGGACGTTGGTAGGTACAGGAACAACAACAATGGAACAAGAACGAGTAAAGATTGACAGTGAAATGAGTTATATGTGAGAATATTTTTTCCCTTCTGAATGACACAAGACTTATCACCTAATTAGAGAGCTTTCTGCACACCGTCTCTATTACTACATTTACATTACGGTTGCTACAGATGTTTACTGTTTTTATATGTATTTATATATTTGTAAACATGAGATTTATGTGCATGGATAACTTTTCAGTCTCCCTCCCACCGTATTGTTTGATTCGTTACGTGTTGCTACCCGTGTTTGAGGCGAATACAACAGTATTTACAGGAAAATAAATTAAACCGCGTGTGTTGAGGTGGAAGACTGGAGTGAGTGTCAGAGAAGATACTACTAGGAAATGAGTGTAAATGAGGACTTTCACAATAGCTTTTTTTCGGACTTTAGAAATGTCTAAAATCAATGCAAATACACTACTTCCTGCATTGGAGTACTGTACAACTAAAATAAAATAAAAGCGTCATTTATATACGAATGATAGTGGATATTTATGAAAACTATACTTTAAGCTAACACAGAACCGATTAAAGTCCCAAATGAGTATACAATGTCTGCTATGGAAAGTCCCCTGTTGTCATGCTGTGCTATGTTATCCCCTCGTCACCAGGCAGAGAGAACCATGAACCCCACCGTGACTACACTCCCTGATCAGTTCGTGCAAGGAATGCCATGGATAAGGGTTGGCACTCCCCTGCTTAAAGTGATCTGGAAGGGGGAGAAGGAGAAGGAGGTCTTGAGACTGGGTTGTCGACTAGCTGGCCAGATGAATAACAGGCCCTCAGGAAGACTGGGAGAGTGTCTTGACAGCTGATTGACTTGATAGCTGACTTGGCTTGGGGAGTTGGTTGAGTAGCTGGCTGGCTGGCTGGCAGTTTAGTCACGACGCACTGGGCCAAAGTTCAGTCAAGTTAGCATCGTCAGAGAAAAGGAAGGAAAGAAATTTTCTCGTATAGCATCTACAAGGCAGACTATAATGTGTCAGAGCTTCAGTATAGTGCATCACCCATTAAGTGCATCACACACTATACACACCATTCAGTGCAACACACACAATATACACACCATTCAGTGCAACACACACACAATATACACACCATTCAGTGCAACACACACACAATATACACACCATTCAGTGCAACACACACACAATATACACACCATTCAGTGTACCACACACAATATACACACCATTCAGTGTACCACACACACAATATACACACCATTCAGTGCAACACACACAATATACACACCATTCAGTGCAACACACACAATATACACACCATTCAGTGCAACACACACACAATATACACACCATTAAGTGCATCACACAATATACACACCATTCAGTGTACCACACACACAATATACACACCATTCAGTGCAACACACACAATATACACACCATTCAGTGCAACACACACACAATATACACACTATTCAGTACGCCAAGCACATTATACTCGTACACACACCATTCAGTGTACCGACCACACTATAATATTTATACACACCAGACAGGGCACTACCCACACTGAAACACGCCTAACAGTGTATCTCCCACACAGAACACACGCCAGATATGCTGAACACACACACACACACACACACACACACACACACACACACACACACACACACACACACACACACACACACACACACATACACACACACACACACACATACACATACACATACATACACATACATACACATACATACACACACACGTAACATCTCTCATAACCAACATACATGTGCAATGAGCCTATATTCTTTATCCAAGAAGTAATGTGGGACGGCTCCACTAAATAAAAGATTTTTTATTAGTTGTTTTATGGTAATCAATAAATTTATACAATTTTTAAACAAAGCGTTCCTCTCAAGTTATCTTATATATGTTGAATGAAATTACACAGCCAATTGTATCTTTAGTTTCAATTAAACTTAGTTCAGATCGGGAAGGAAGGAAATGGTGAGAAATGGAGCCGTGTAAGTTATTCGTTGGTAAATATTTATACCTTAACTATGTGGCACAACAACTCAGTCAGTCGTATGTACAGTATAATGTCCAAAACCACAACACAGACTAAAGAATACGGCTATAACTACCACTGGTAACGTCACCCTTAGTCTGTCAAAATTTCCTAAACTTCATTCTATACTATTAACTAGATAGATAAAGAAGGTTGTGAGAAAGTCATAGTTGGTGAAGAAGGCCTCAATATCATTGTCTGTATCAGAACACTGTGACTGCAACTTGTCATTTTGTGAAGAATAAACAGTCAAGGCATATCTCAGTCAGTGTTGTCAGTACATTTATAATAGTAATCTGTGACGGGAATAGGAATTAATACAAAAAGTGGACTCGTAATGGTGAAATTTATATGACCGTATTCATAGTCGTTGGGATCGATGTTACAAGCTGCCACACACGACCGTTGGGTGAAGTGATGGGGCTCCACAAGTAACAGTCCTAATCTTGGAAATAATTACCTCGTCGGTCTTATGGTATCGTCTTCGTTTGGGACTTAGACCTTCTTGTATTGGTCAACATACAGCCCAGTACGAGCACAAGGTCTGATGTTATTGATGGTGTTTTGTTGTTTTTTCTTTATCTGTATTGTTGGTGTTGGATGTAGTGCAGTAAACATGGTGAGGAAGTACCGAAGTAGCCACAAATAAATGTCACATCGTCTTGGTTCTGTTGTCAAGCTAAACTGAATACACGACTTTATGTCAACATGTGGACGCTCCGTCGGTGTTATGATTGTGTTAAGACAGTGCTATGTATTTGTTGAGTGGTTTCTAAGGTATATTTTGTATTTGCTAAAACGGAAGGTTCTTTAACTTGTCTGATGCTGTGCGATCAATTTCTTTCTGTTATCAATATAAGAAGAGACAACGAAAATCACTGCACTTCCATGTCTTCCAAATTCAATCTGTTGCTGTTCAGCTAATTTGTTTTCCTGTAAAATATGTTGTGATGTATCCATGTAAATGTCCTCACACGTACTTTAAAAGAGTTATAATGAAGTCATTGTAGGTAAATCTAAAAAAATCACCATCTATTTTCCAAGTAAATCTACATCAATATCTTTGATGCACTATGCGAATGAAAACATCATTAGAAAAAACGGAAATGGCTATACTGTAATGTGAGCCATATATGGGTAATAATTCTCCTCAGCTGTCACGCCTCATCCTTGACAAATTACTGTGTGTCAAAAACGGGAAAAATCAGTTAATACACATTAACGTTTGTGCGAACTGATACGACGGTAGTGCTTTTAGCAATATATAAGGAAACTGGTCAGATATATTTAATCCCAGTTTGGTACACACCTCACATAGATCCGTATGTAAGTAAGACAAATCATTAAGCAGGCGATGTCAATGACTAACTGGATGACTTAACAGACTACAACTGGATGACTTAACAGACTACCAGTGTTGCCATCATATACTCAGTCATTGTCAAGAACTAACCCATAATTTATCTTATATACGACCCAATAAAAGAAGTGTACAGTCACGAGCACTGATAAGTATACAGCTTTAGTTGAAGCTTTGAACAGTCCAAATTCACCAACGAAATAATTCCCATGGAGATCTTATTGTGTATTTATTTACTGTCTCTAGGTATTCGAAACACACCTGTATACTTATTAATTCTCGTGACTGTACGTATGGGACTTACCGAAGAGTGTGCCGAGGCTGGAGAGAGCGAAGGAAACCTGATCGGCGGTAGACAGTTGGAACTCATCGTCGTCCGTCTGGCGCTTCTTCCTGCTGAGGGAAGCAAGTACCTGTCTCGTCGCCTCTAACTCAGCCGCATTCTCTGCTGCCTCACCTGCTGTCTCACCCCTTTGTAGTGCTACGGTAATGGGCACACCACCTACAGGTCAGGGATAGACGACAGGGTAGAGGTGAGACGAGGATATGTAGTTTATATTAAGGTATTGCACACTAACACCTGTTTCCTCTGACCTTCAGTCTCCGTTCTTTCTCGTGTCAGATAATCTCTGTTCAGTCTGCAGGTAGCCTAGGCTTTAGGTCTCGGAAACTGTTTGAGGAACAGAGAAAGCCTTACAGTGGCTAGAGAGGACGGAGGAAAATAAAATGTTTATATGATACCTGTTTCTGTACGAGAACTGGACTGGTTATTGGTGTGTGAAGCTTAGTCTGGGGAACCAAGGTTGGCAAGTGAGGAAGCTGTGTTTGTTGGCTTGTACTGGGTGAATATTATCTTAAGGGACGAGAGATTTTATCTGCTCTAAGAAACCTCCATTTCATCTGAACAATCTTAGACCTCTTGAAGAAATTAACCAATCTACATGAAGATAAAGAAACATGTGTGCTTAAGAAGGAAAATTTTGGCTAGAATTTTACTGAACTCAAATTTAAAATATTTAGTTTATGAGATTATTTATGAGTTGGGTAGTAAGCAACGGAGCAGTTAGTACACAACAATTATGAACTTGAGTGTATTAAGGTTCTAAGCATTTTAAATAACATACTTAAGATACAGTAATAGCACAAACTACGATGTGTTAATTAAGCATAAAACGTATAACACCTGCGATGATGTGTATTATAAACCACCACACCTCAAACATCTTATGAAATTCAATATAACCTACAAACAATAATCCTCCACGTCTGTAACCACATGCATATTGGTAAACAGTGTATATAACTCACATACAGTATTCATATTAATCATAGTCGACCACTGTGGATTTAGTCATGCTTGAACTAACCATGTATATATCCATGCATTATATGTTTATATTCTGTCGAAGGAAATGTTTACAATAATCATCTGGAATAAATGTTGCCAGCTTATATACCTGTTATGGGTTATATTAAATGGGGAGCAACACATGCTTTCAAAATACTATCATAACAAAATATTAGTCATCATAATAATGTATATCATAGGGTTACAGAAGTACAAGTACACTGTATGATAACTGACTCATGCATTTCATATCATTATAGCCGTACAATTTAATATTACAAAAGGAATTAATGCAGGGATACATAACATATTAATAACAATACAGTTATCTGATTCAGAGTCGGTAGAAGCTGTGGAAACTGTCGTGGCAATGTGAAAGTTGCGTCGAAAGATAATGTTATCGAGGTAAAAAATCGTAAATACCAGTTTTTATCGTTGGTGGGACATTAACCACGCTTCTTTAAAGTGTAGATTAATAACTGTTACAAGCATATTTTTTCTTGCAATCCAGTTGAAGTAACGTTGTATAATGTATGGCAGAACAGAACCATTTATATTATGAGTGAGGTGAAATGTTCCAGTTGATACAATATAGACTACTACAGTATTATATTGTCCGAACTCACAAATCTGATGCAACACTCGCCACAGAAACATGAGATCAGATGTGAAAGCCGTGTTTCTGTTCCACGTCTTGGTGATAATTATATCCAACTGTCTGTTGTGTAGTTAAATGCATCAATTACCATTTTAATGTATTATTTTTTCAGTTTTCACCGTCAAAAGCATTAATGTTTTATGAACTGATACTGAAGGTAGTGGACCGTTGATATTAAATTAGTGGAAACATAAAAACAATTGAACACCTGTAGTGCTCCTTCATAACATTATAACACTTATTTAACAACGGCTCACGACTGACTTAGGCATTAGACTGACTAACACCAGACAGTTGTATGTCGGAGGAAAAATGGTCCAAAGTGTTAATGATCCACTGTAATGACGGTAAATAGAAGGGACTCTGATTCCTCTATAAAATGACGAAACACATGTGGTCTTAATGTTACTAAAAGGGAGTTATTGTTCATTATCGTGGTAATATTTAGAGGAATTAGTTGCCACCAATTCGCCATCAACACCACACATTCATTAAGGGTTAGATAACGACCATAAAACTACAATAAATATATAATCTCTGCCCGGTAGGAGTTCGAGTCTCTGCTCTGTCAGTGACGCTCCTTTAAAAACAAAAACAACAAGAGTTAGTAAGTAAGTTAGTGAGAATATTATTGATGCGTCATGCTGGTCAGACTGGTTTGTTTGTTTTATTTTGTTTGGGTTGGTTTTCTTACTCCTTATTGCCTCGTTTACTGCAGCCACCCTCGCCTCGTTCTCTGCTCTGTCACCAGCGGCATCTATGACATCCTCTATAAGTTCTGCTGTCGCTGCGGCTGTTGGAAAAAACACCGAGGGAAAGATGAGCCCCACTGCCCACCCTTCAAATATTGGGGTCTCGTTAGGTATGATTCTTCCTTTGCTGAATATATACCTGGCGAGTTAATTCCTGCTTCTCTGCCTCGTAACTTATTTATATATGAATAATAATAACAAAGGACAAAAAACTTAGTAAAATTGGTTGGTTAAATGATTATTATTATATTGGAGACGTTCTAAGTTTGCTGTATGTATACTGTGGGGTTTCCACTTTGGTCAACCTGTTTAACTTTCACTCTCACTACATCCGTCTTAGTGTGTGTTTGTTTATGTGTCAAACATTTCCTGTTTGTTGAAACATTTGTTGGAAATTCTGGGTCAGCCTCTTGGATTCCCTTTCACAGCAATATTACTAATTTGGAATTATATCGTCTACATAACTCTGTTGACAAGTTAATTAAATTTGTCATTCTGAGAAAATAAGATCAGTCTGTCGAAAGACATTCAGTAGTCTGTCTTACTCTTTTTCTATATATATCTCTATTATCAAGTACAGAAACAACTTACTTTAAAAAATAATTTGGAATAACATAACCAATCCTCTACTTCCCATATATTAGCATGCGAAATTTAAGGCCAATTAATGTTATGCTTGAAGCTTGCACAACAACATGCACAATTTGAAAAGTTTTCCCAAATTTTGTTAGAAATGTAAATGCCAATTACGAACTGTACCGATACCAGTTACATAAAATGTTGAAAGTGGTAAATGAAACCTTTCAAGAAACTGGAGTTACACTCAGTATAGTACTGTTACTTTCATTTTATATAATCACATGAACTGAGATTAAGCCAATGTTGATGTTGGTGATGTAATTAAAGAGCTGAGCCGTAACCTCCTAAGGACCTAAGAGGACTATTCACTGCACCACGAAAGTCAGAAGTCCACAATGACGGTAGTGTGATTCTTCATTCATGGCGTTCCCTGGTCACCTGATTCAAAACAACATTATTATATCATTAACTTCCTGAAACTTAAACGACAGATAATATAACTCCAGGCTAGGATTCCTTACCACCTTCAATCACCCAACTTTCATATTGAAATTAATATGTTTGTCAGAGTGTCAAATATTGTAGTCTACACATGCTGTTCGTCCCATTGTACTGTAGGTGAAATTTGTGGACTGTTTTTGTGTTGTCATTGTGACGTCATATTGGGCATACTTACTTCAACATTTCCATTACCAAAACAATTCACTTCCATTCAAAAGTCCTTGAAGCTTAGGGCCGTTGATGAAGACTGGCCCCAAGTAGTTTACAGTACTGTGGTGTCTACGAAGACATCATATCAGTCATCGTCATTGCCTAAAGTTTTCGAATTAGATTTCAGATGACCCTTAGAAGCTTATGAATACTAAACTGAGCGATTACCCTCAATATAATTATATTTAACAAGTACGACAGCAGAAATGTCCATAAGACAAACTGCATAAATATATCACCAAAATGAGACCACTCCTCTGTATTGACAGTTCACCTCACGGCATTTTCTGATTACGTCAATAACAATTCAGAGATGTCACATTTTAGTGTTATATTTCTCCAAGACAACAGCTGTAGGTTTGATACAGAGTTCATGGATGTTGGTAAACGCCGATAAAGAAATATATAGGTAATGAGGTATTGTGGATAAAATGTCTAGTGTTTTGAAGTTTCAACATCTTTGTCTAGCAATTCATAACATTCCTGAAATTGTACCATTCCATGATGATGGAGATAATATCGACTTAAGAGTTTTTACCCATGACAAGAAGACGCTTCAATGAACTTATTGATATAAACAAGAGGAAAATGTTCCTGTTTGAAATAGGGTCGTGTCATTAAGTATGTTTATGCGAGGTTAGTAATTGGCCTACTTCTCATTTATGTCTGGAAATACTTATGTGTTCGTTTATTTTAATCGTAAAATAATTATACCACTTGTTTCTGTTTAGTCTTGGTTAAGACAGAAATTTCAATGTACTAAATGATCTAAAACTCTATTTTTGCCCCCTTCCCCATTAAGAATATATAAACATTTTAGATACATAAATATGGAGTGGTACTCTTTTTTCGTTATTACTTGAAAGATAAAACATTAGAGTATTTTTAAGCATCATACCTGATAGGCAGTACCTGCCTGGATGATTAATAGACATTTGACAAGGAGTGTCAGGTCCAAGGTCGGAACATTATGGTAATTATGGTATATTATTGTCTTGGTCTACAGAAAGTCGAAGTGGTAGCCCTGTGAAAACATTTTGAGTTTTATCATAAATCGTATATAGGTTCGTGATAGATCCGCCCATTCTCGGTACTGTTACTAAGGGCTTGGTTTGTAATATGTTATTGTTATTATGTTCATTGGTGTAGTCATCCTGTTATTATTTGTAGTGTTTTTCCAGGTACAACCAATCCAGCTGAAAATACAATAGTTATGTTTAGAGCATTGGACAAACACACGTTAGTTCATGTTTTACAAAGAACCGAATTTTGTGTGTATAAATGTCGACGTGTTGATACGGCTTGTACTGTACCTCCCCAACATGCAGACGTGTATTGTACTGTATATATACCCAGTGCTGTATGACTCAATATCTGTGTTTATGGAGAATCAAACTACTGAAGCACTGGTCATGCCGCAAGTGGTCGATCTTACTCCTCTGAGCTGCTCCAGGTGCTGCTGCTGCTGCTGCTGCTGCTGCTGCTACTGCTGCTGAAGGTGCCGCTGATACTGCCTCATTTGTTACTGCTAAAATAGCCTCTGCTGCCCTTAGTTCTGCTGCACTTTCTTCTGCTTCTTGTCTGGCTTCCAGGGCATTATTAAGTGCCTGAGTTCGTACAGGTGCTGGCTGTGAACCTACTGCTGCTACAACAGCCTCTGCTGCCCTGGCTTCAGCTGCATCTTCTGCTGCTTCTTGCATGGCCTCCAGAACTTCTTCAAGTGCCTCAGCTCTTACCGCTGCGGCTATTGCAAGAGCTGCTGGTGAAGCTGGTGCTGCTGCTGGTAAAGCTGCTGCTGGTAAAGCTGCTGCTGGTGCTGCTGCTGCTGGTAAAGCTGCTGCTGGTAAAGCTGCTGCAGGTAAAGCTGGTGCTGGTGCTGCTGCTGCTGGTAAAGCTGCTGCTGGTAAAGCTGCTGCAGGTAAAGCTGGTGCTGGTGCTGCTGCTACAGTTGCTGCCAAAGCATTAGCTGTTACAATTGCTTCCAGTGCATCTTCTGCAGCGTCTAGTCTGTCTTCCAAAGCATCTTCCAGGGCATCAGCTTGTGCTGCTACTATTGGATTTACTGGTACTCCTGCTTCCTGTGCTGCTTCTATCATGTCCTCTACCAGTTCAGCTCTTGCTTCAGCTTCTCGTAGTGCGTTTATTTCTTCTATTGCACTTGCTACATCTGAGTTGGAAGGTGCACTGCTTCTTGTCCTTGCTGAGACTGCACCTTGTGCTGCTTCTAATGTGTCTTCAATTACTTCTTCCTGAGCTTCTAACACATCTTCAATAGCTTCTTGTCTGGCTTCTAACACACTCTCCACTGAAGTTTCTACTGAAATCTCCAGTGAAGAAGTATCACGGGAGTCCTCCAAGGAATCCACGTCAGCTGCAAGGAAGACTGCTGGAGCTCCACCTATCCCAGCTGAGGGTTTAGGAATGAAAGTCAGCCTTTATAATCTTAGATGATATTCTTAATCATTCCAGCAGCAATTCAAGGCTCCATTATGACGACTCACGGCTTGTCTCGTCACCTTATTCACTCCTTCTTGTGTAGAAGAAATTGCCTGAAACTGCTTCCTTTAATATTCATTGACAACACGAGAAAATTATATAGATTTGAGGGAAATTTACAGTTATGGAAAATCCAGCAATAGGGATGATGACAAACTATGAATGGTATGTAAGTTTACAGAAAATTTGGAACATCAGTATAATCTACACAAACTACACCTACCGGTATCTCTTCAAACTATAAATATTTAGATAGTTAAAAATATAGAGTATAATATTGTGGCTCCCAGGTCAACAAATCATTCAAGAGCCAACAACAGTGCCTCATCCTGGTACTCTACCAGCATCCTTCGTCGTCCGTACCTCAACCCACGTTCTCAGGACAGTTTTCCCCAGTTTTGATTTGCCGGTGTTCTCTAACTTTCTAATATTAACTTCAAGACTGAGGAAAATCCTATGCTGGCTAAAGAATGGACAAAAGTATGCTTGTATGAAACGCACATACAGTAGGTGGTCTTAGAGTTTGGCAGTGAACTGAATATCACTGTTCCTCCATACATGAAAACAGGTTCCCTTAATATAGGTTCTGTTTGATGGTATAGGAGGCAGGATCAAGAATCATTCAGTCCGCCGAAAATTTCCTGACCACCTAAACAAAGTGCCTTAACCAAGCCACCACCACCACCACCACCACCACCACCAGTCGCATTACTTACTTCTGGCCACACGGGCGTCAATGCCACCGACATCATAACTTCCCTCAAGGCTGTCTTCTCCAGACCCCGACGAAACAATCCCGAGCCCTGGCAGGTTAAGCAACACCACGTGGTCGTCATTGTATTCATAGGCATGATAGATCTTGTTGGCGCTGCTCACACTGACGGGGACGCGGCCAGCCAATGCCTCTTGTAACGCAATGTAAGTTTTGCCGGAGACTGTCGGGGAGATGGTTGCATAATTATCGATATTTAATTCACATTATGTTGTGTAAGTCTCAGATATTTATCAATGCTGTTTGTAATATGTTTCATATAGACTGCTATTGACTGTTGTGATGGTATTATACACAAGAGAACTATGAGGTAATAGTTAAATCCCAGACAGGTAATATACTCACATCTAAGCTGAGGTGCTGCTGTTGTCAGACCAAGTACAGCCAATAGTAGTAGTGAAACCCTCATGTTGTCCTGTGGGAACACTTTGATCCTCAGTCACCTAGTACACACACACACACACACACACACACACACACATATGTGTGTGTGTGTATCATAATAATAATAATGAGAGACAGAAAAATAATGTAAATTGGATCACACTCACTCCTCCCTTTTCTAGTTCACAAAAATGTTCAACTCCCTTACCTAAAAATATTTTCAATTAACCTTGGTGAAGGAACCGTTCCATGGACTGTCAAGAGACCAAATGATAAGCCTTGAAAAGTTACTACGATTATCTCTGTTCTAATCATCCAATGTTTACGTTTATGTTCAGTAGAATAACCCGGCTGAAATGAATCTAGGGTCACGGGAAGGGGAGTAACGGGCGTATCAAGGTGGGGGAGAAAGTGACAATTTGACGCTGGATGTATTATTATGATTGCAGCTGGAATGTTGGTGTGTGCAGCTCGCTCACGTTACCCACTCACTGCTGGGAAAGAGAAAGGTGTTGAAGATCATAATGACTACCTGAGACGCCAACACTATATAGGACGGCAGTGTGGTGGTTTGTTTACAGGAGTTTTTACGGTAGATTATTTATGTCTCGTGTTTGTGAGAACTATTTGGAAGATCAGAACTAGTAATACATTGATAGATCGTATTAAGTAAACCACATTTAAGGGAGAATCTTAATCGCCAATGGTTTCCTACTACTCCTTCCGATGGAGGAAATTAAAGCTATAATTATCTTGGGCTGCTTAAATGAAGGAAGCCAGTGAGGAACGTTGTCAATAAATTAGCACCTTCTGAATTTGATTTTATTGTATAAGATCTTTATGCTTCAAAATGTTATATTCTGGTTTAGTTTCAATGTTACTTATATAAGAAGCAGAGGTTAGTGGATGTTGCCACCTGTTTACCACTGTATTTACACTGGTTCATTTACGATGGTAGTCAGTTACAGTATTCCTGACACGCATAGCTCACTTTCCCTGTCACTCAGCATCATCTCTGGTACATATAATATCAATAACCCATTCAATCATTGGAGCGAATTCAGATATTGCACGCGAATATACGGAAAATATCTGGATGTGAATACCGTAACACCATTTCCTGAGAACCCTTTATGGACGTTATTTCACTACAATTTTTTACTTGAAAATAAGTAGCAGTAGGTTGTCAACTAAAGGTCCTTCACCTATATAGGCTCTTAAGTCATATAATACCTCATAATAATTATCCAGTGTTCCAAGAATACCTCTGGCTAACAAGTGTACTCACAAAGCGGTAGAGTTAGTAAGGTTGGGGAGGAAGCATGTTGAGACACACCTGAGTGAGGGAGAGAGGGAGGGAGGAAGCGAGCGAGGGCGAGAGTGTTGTTGGAGTTGTGGCAGCGAGGCGGAGACTGACATACTCTGCCAGACACAACCAACTCAACCAACCAACCAGCAGGCCTTTCCCTTCCCGACCCCAAGTCGTAGTGCTCGCACCCTCTCTCTTCTTACACTCACTTCTTTATACCACTTTACTCTGTCTGTCTTTCATTGTACTTTCATTCTACTTTGCTATCCTTATCTACTACTATCACTGGGGAGAAATTCATTCTTCACCAGTAACCTTCTAATCAGATCACTCCGTGTGGACCGTAAGGTCTGTTGTGGTCTGTGATTCTATGTAACTATGTATGTAACTCTCTCTCCTTTCCCGGCCCCTCGTTCGCTTAATCTTGGCCCTATTTTTTCCTGTCTACCAATACTTCCATCAACCTTTCATAGTAACCCTTTCCCTTTCTTATAACACTGCACCTACCCCTTACCACACACACACACACACTCTCTCTCTCTCTCTCTCTCTCTCTCTCTCTCTCTCTCTCTCTCTCTCTCTCTCTCTCTCTCTCTCTCTCTCTCTCTCTCTCTCTCTCTCTCTCTCTCTCTTTACATTGTTTGTATTTACTTTCCGCGCTCCTGACCTCTTTCTCTGTGGGTCAGTTGTATTGCGACTGGGAGGGAAAGTCAAGGGATGGGGGGAGGGGGGGGGGGAAAGAGACGTAGGGGGGGGAGGGGGTGCGTGTGATGTAATGAGTTGAGCTTGCCATTGATGGAGTTGCAGAAAAGAGAGAGAGAGAGAGAGAGAGAGAGAGAGAGAGAGAGAGAGAGAGAGAGAGAGAGAGAGAGAGAGAGAGAGAGAGAGAGAGAGAGAGAGAGACTGAATGGCTAGTCATGGTGGAATAAAAAAAAGTACTAAAGAAAAGTTACTTATATAATATAGTGAGGGATTAAGTAACGACGAAGGGAAATGGGTGAAGATAAAATGGGATCAGAAAAAAAAATATTATATGACAGGCAGAAATGAAATAAATAATGAAATAAATACACAGGCGATTCAATAGAAGACGATGCAAAAAGATGAGAGAGAGAGAGAGAGAGAGAGAGAGAGAGAGAGAGAGAGAGAGAGAGGATAAGAAAGGGAAAGGGATACTTGAATTGTTTATGGAAGTATTTGTAGACAGGAAATAAAAAAAATATATATATACAATTAATCGAGGGAGAAACTGGGGAAAAAATTGGTTGGGGAGGAGAATGTAAATGACTGATGAGTAAGGAAGGTGTGGATGATTGGAGAGGATGTAAGGTGTGGATGAATGGGGAGGATGTAAGGTGTGGATGAATGGTGAGGGTGTAAGGTGTGGATGAATGGTGAGAAGGATGAATGGTGAGGAAGGATGGAAGGTGTAGATGAATGGTTAGGATGGACGAATAAACATAATCAAGGAAAATGATAATGTGAACGAATGATGGTAATGAATAAGGAGGAAGGAATGTCTAGAAAAGGATGTTGTTATGTATAGGTAAAATGGAGGGTGTGGTGGATGGCTAGGGAGGATGAGGAGGAGGAGGGGGAGGAGAAGGAGTAGGAGAGGGAGGATAGATGACAGGTTTTACTTTCGCTGGCTGGTTGGCCCCTCAAGCGAAGCAGCAGGTCCCGCCCGGTATGTATGTGTGTGTGTGTGTGTGTGTTGTTGTGTGGCCTTTGGTTCACCCGCTCCATAGACTGGTTATATGGGAGGAGGAAGAGGAGGAGGAGGGGAAAGGGGAGCTGTAGGGGACATGGAGAGAAAGGAGGAAAATTTATGGGAAGAAGAGGGGGAACACTACTTTGGTATGTAGAGATGGCTAATATGATAAATTGAGAGACAGATAAACACAGATCACCATTATTTTTGTTCATCTGGTCTTGTTTCCTTGGCATATTTTGGAGGAACCAAGGCGCTCTAATGTACCAAAAGTATACTAACTCCTTAAGGGACCCTGTGTTGTAGTCAGAAAATTGGAGATAAATGAGTCCTTCAAATATTGCCATGAAACACCAACTATACGGAAGGAGCTTGTTTCGTGGCATGGTCAGGAGGAATCAGAAGCCTCCAATTATCATACAAGAGCACAGGGGCCTTAATTAAGTTACCCTACTGAGATGCAGAAGTGGAAGGCTGGTACTCCACGACACTGACTTGTTGAGGTAAACAATGAGACCAATGGCAGGAAGAATACCAGATGGGATCCCAACATGGATTTGGCGTTGGTGCTTTCACTCACTAGGTCATGTATATAGAAATTAAAGACACGTGATGATTACTATTGTGTTTGCGTGTGTGTGTGTGTGTGAGTTGCATATTTTCCCACCGTAGTGTTGTAAAACTGAATTGCTACTTTCACTGCTGTTTTTGCTATGTTGTATGGGTTAGCCTAGGTAGGTGGGCACATGTTGACAAGAGGTTCAGTAACGTGGTAGACCTACTGGACATAATGGTGGTGGAGGTTCATTGACGTGCTACACTTTTGTGCCATGGAAAGTCAGGGTCACTAAACACATAAACATTGTGAACGTTGCCGCCAGATGTCAGTGTGACCTTCACGTCGCTATTTTTTATGATATTTAGTTCAAGGACCAAAAGTAAGACTTGATTTGTCCTTTATTTTCCCACCTTTGGACCAGATCCACAAAGATGGCGTCATCAATGAGACACAAATTGCTTTTGTGAATACCGGTGTAAGTCAGATGGAGGAGTATCTGTGATTTACACCGGTGTATGTGTTTTGTGGTTGCCGTCCTTTATATGACATACCACTGTCACCAGTATAGTCAATATCTTTGTTATACCAATTATGTCGTGTGGGGAAAGATCACATAGACGTTTTTTATAGTTCATGTGAGTAAAATGTGTGATGTTTTCAACACTTTAAAAAGCTAAGCCTTCACACATTCAGTCATTCCTCCACGCAATAACAAGAATCAGTTCTGTTGCATGCAAAATAAAAATGAACCATTTATTTCGCTCTCAGTATTCCTTGCTGAAGGGTTTATGATACCGTCGCACTGCAGCAACACTCTCTCCTGACATTTAGCTCTTGGTTTGGATGACTTGTTCACCAAAATGTGAGCGGTAATGTCAAGTCTTACCGCCATAAAGAAGCATTGGTCATTTGATCTGAGGGGAATGTGTGGTGGTGGTAGTGGTGGTGGTGGTGGTGGTGGTGGTAGGGGAGTGGAAGCCGTCCCAACCCTCTACCTGTGATACTCAGTCAGGCCCGTAATAATAAACCAACATGATGAGTTTTTTCGCCTTTGGTTCAGTTCCCTTGATGGTCGGATGTTTGCTTCTCTGTACAACGGCACTCGTGTATTATAATGACAGATTGGTATTTTGACAGCAGCAGTGTTGTAGCTCTTATAGATTCAACCATCAAGTGGAGTACGGTAGCTGAAGTTGATGCAGTCTGGGATATTCCTCGTAAACATACATCGTTCATAACTGGATTTATCTTCTGTCGTATTATGCTTTTTCGGGTTTGACAAGGAATATGGTATTGGGTATATATAGGAAGTAATCAGCCTACCAAGCCACGTTCCAATGTTTTTATGTATGTACTGAAAATCACATAATGACACTTTTTTTCTCTTAATATTTCTTATTACAGGACGAATGTAATATTATGATCATGAGGATAGTTTAATTAAAGACATGAAGGTGGTCACGATTGCCTGACCATAACTGTTTATATGAGTTTGTTTAACCTCCTTACTCATGGAACTCAGTCGGGGAGAAAGGGGAAGGAAGGCAACACGTTCATGGCCACCTTCTGATGACTTGTAATAAGATAACATTATTATTATTCACCTCGTTGCCTGTTTGAGTGTTAACTTGCTAATACACACTTCCAAGCATCACTTCACTCCACCGAACGTTTATGTGTTTGGATGAATGTTTGATGGTTAAGAGAGAGAGAGAGAGAGAGAGAGAGAGAGAAGAGAGAGAGAGAGAGAGAGAGAGAGAGAGAGAGAGAGAGAGAGAGAGAGTATCATGATATACCCTTAGAATAATTAACAGGAAGATCATTTTGAAAGTTAGAAGAGAGTAAAAGAAAAGGAGAGAGAACACTGTACTATACACACAAAATTATTAGAACAGTATCCTTAGTTATTGAATCCGACACCAGAGACGCTTTGGTTTGGAAGTAATTAGGCTCAAGAAGAGAGACTCATTTCTCTTGATATTTGCATTAGCGGAACGTGAGAGAAAGAAACGAGAAAACGTATATTTATAAGCGACCCGCCATATCCTTGTAACCTTCGACGAGGTAAAAGGAATATTTATGAGTTATAGGACTATTTTTTTGTGTCTTAGGACCATAGTTCGTAAGGGGGAAATTTTGTGTTGGTAAATCTGGAGCAACTGATTCCTCCAAACTAATCCAAGCAACAGAACACCAGTATTTTTGTTCATATGGTCCTGTTTCCTGGCATACTTTGGAGGAATCATGGGCACTCCAATGTATCAGAAGTGAATTACCCCCTTAAACGAAAAGGATCCCAATATTGAGGAGAAAGTTAATGGTGACCCTGACAGGTTTAGGATATGATAATGGAGTCTTGTGACGAGTGGGAATGAAGGGACGGAAGGATACCCATTACGAAAAGGGGAATGTGCAAGTGTAGACGGAAATAATGAAAGGACAAGTTATTAGAAAGGGAGAGTAGAGACGTATGGGGGAAGTATATAGAAAAGAAAATGAGGATAGGAGAAAGAAGGGAAGACAATAAGTAGGAAATACACTTTGGTAGGAGAGAAGATGGATAAAGTAGGGTGACGGGAGAGATAAATAAATAGAGAGAAGAAAAGAGTATGATGATCTTGGGAGGAAAGGATGAGGCTGGAGACGGAGGGAAAAGGAAGTACATAGGATGATGGGAAAAGGAAAGAGTAAGGTAGTAGAAAGTGCAAGGGATGAAAAGAGTAGACTGGAGATAGAGGTAAAGGAGGAGGAGGTGGATGGTGGGATACCGTGGGACGTCATTGAGAAAGGGGGGTGGGGGGGAAAGCTTTGAGAGAGTTACATAGAAACACATACCACAACAGACCTTACGGTACACACGGGGTGACCTGATTAGAAGGTTACTGGTAGAGAATGAGTTATTCCCCAGTGATAGTCGTAGATAAGGATAACAAAGTAGAAGGCTCCCTCCCCAAAAAGAGAGAGAGAGAAAGGAAAAGGGAGGAGGTGGATGGTGTGAGAGAGAGAGAGAGAGAGAGAGAGAGAGAGGAGCTGGATCGTGGGAATACATTGAAAGAGAGAGAGAGTGAGAGAGTTACAAGGAAAAGAAGTACCCTAGAAGACCTTACGATCCATACAAAGAGGGAGGGTGGGGTGAAGAATGGGAGTTGGATGGTGAGAAAGTATTGTAGTACAGTATATAAAGATACCTTAATAGATACTTGTAGCAAAGACGTATGGCAGGTTGGGTTGGCAATAGCAGCTACTAGGGAGGGGTCCGAGGGGCAGACAGACCTTCTCCAGAGTGAAAGTAAAGTATACAGTATATACCAGGTATGTATGTACCCTTCACATCAAAACACATTCACTGTCATTTTTTTATTTCATCTAAGGTGGAATACATGTTTTTGTTTTGTTTTTCAGCTAAGTTTGAATACTTTTTTTGTTTTGTTTTTCATCTAAGTTGGAATACATGTTTTTGTTTTGTTTTTATTGTTTATATTTTCGTATTATATCGTGCTGTGGTTGTTTTAAGGTTTATTGATTTATATTGTAAGGATGTGATGGGACATGCTTTGATAAATTTTACAGGCGTCTATATAATTCCTTCAAACTAATCCAAGAAACAGGTTCATTTCATTTAGCTGTTTTGTTCTATTACTTAGTATTATTTAGAAGAATTAAGGGGATGTGGGAGTAGGGGACAGGCTTGGGGGAGGACTGGGTGAATAGGGAGACAGACTTAGGGTGGGTAGAAAGCCTGTACCCCTATTCCCGCACCCCCCTAACCCCCAAAATCCACTCCCAAGCCTGTCCCTCTACTCCTGCACCCCCCAACCCTCCCCAAGCCTGTCCCCCTACTCCTGCACCCCCCAACCCACCCCCCACAAGCCTGTCCCCCTATTCCCGCACCCCCTTAATAACCTCTAATGTGTCATAAGGATACAACCCCTAAATTAAGGACCCTGTGATCGTGTATGAGACCAAGTTGGTGGCTTTCGATTCCTCCTAACTATGGCACGAAACAAGCTCCTTCCATATAGGTGAGGTATAGTGACAATGATTGAAGGACTCACTAACCTCCAAATTTCTTACTACATCACAGGGTCCCTTAATTAATCTTTGGACGTGGGGGGGGAGGCGGGTGCTTCATTCTAAAAAAAAAAGTCTTAACTTTTTCCTCTTTTCTCTTCTCTACTTACACCTTCCTCATTCATATGTATCACCTCTCATTCCTTCCCTTCTTTCTCTCTCCGGTAGTGTTAATTAATTTTGAACTTTTCGAAAAAAATGAATTTGGTAATTAATTAACGTTAATCAAAACCAGCTGCGGTTAATTTTTACATGGATGTACAGTTGCCCACACATGAAGCTGGTACCCCTCGCTTCAACCACAACAGGAAGGAAAATGAGCAAAAGTTATAGTTTGTTGACTGGCAGACAGTAATAATATTTTGGGTCCGTTTTGGGTCCGCCTCTCAACAAACTACAACTTTTATTCACTTTCCTTTATAGCTACATCACAAGTAACGAGATCCACCACCTTCATGTGTGGACAACTGTACATTATAATCTGTAACGTTCTCGTAACTCAAAGTTTCAGTTTCATTTTATTTCGATTATATTTCTTCCTTTGTTATTTATATAAATAAGCAATTATAAAGACTACAATAATATATGCGTTACACTTTTATAGAACAGAAAGTAATTCTCAGCGTAGAGAAATTATATGAGGTAAACTAAAGTATATCAAACGGTAGCACTGAGTCAGAGAAAACGTTACCCAACTCTATATAGAATGGGGGCCTAAAACAAGTAGTACCTGTGCAGAGTGTAGATAGCAACAGATTATTGCTATTATTTCACGGCTGTGTTAAGTTGTATATATCTCTTTCCATTAAAATGAGTACAGGTAATCCTGTCCACAAAAATTCGTTCCTTCAGCCAGTCATGACTAAATTTTTTGTGGTTTGGACTACAAAGCACAGTTCTCCATCTACCTTCTGTTGCTTAGACGTTCGAACCCCAAGTGTTTCAATTATGATGTGGCTGGGTGATTGAATGAAGTCTTGTTCACCATAGTACTGTACACTCCTGATACGTAATTTCTGACCAGAGACGAACGGCAGGCACCACACACACATACCCTGCCTTCGAACTCAGCCTCTATAGGTGTATACTGGGTGGGGAAATGAGCAATACCAGGCGATTCGAAGCTTTCTGCTCCTCACACTCTGGTCAGAAATTATGTATCACGAGTGTACATTCGGCAGTAGAATTATGGTTCTTCCTTCCTCTCATTGTCACTCTTTCCTTCTCTTTCTATATGTATCTATCTATTCTATATGTATCTATCTATCCATTCTATATGTATCTATCCATTCTATATGTATCTATCCATTCTATATGTATCTATCCATCTTATATGTATCTCCATTTTATATGTATCTTTCCATTCTAAATCTATCTATCAAATCTATATATATATTAATCCATTCTATATGTATCTATCCATTCTATATGTATCTATCTATCCATTTTATATGTGTCTATCCATGCTTAACCTATCTATACATTCTATATGTATCCTTTTAGAATATAAAGGGTTGAATGGAATAAAGAAAAAATCCAGAATGGTGAGCAGGGAGGCAGGGAGGGGTGTAGAATGGTGAGGGAGGGGTGTGTTACAATGGTGAGGAGGGAGGGATGGGTGTGTGGAATGGTGAGCAGGGAGGGATGGGTGTTAGAATGGTGAGGAGACAGGGATGGGTGTGTGGAATGGTGAGGCAGAGAAAGAGTTATATATAGAGTGGTGAGGGAGGGAGGAAGGGAGGGGCGGTGATCCATGGATGTCTAATTATGAGTAGTGAGGGAGTATTATTATTAAGGTGGTAAGGGAGGAGTGTTAAGTATAGTGAGGGAGGAGTGTTAAGTATAGTGAGAGAGGAGTGTTAAGTATAGTGAGAGAGTAGTGTTAAGTATAGTGAGGGAGGAGTGATAAGTATAGTGAGGGAGGAGTGTTAAGTATAGTGAGGGAGGAGTGATAAGTATAGTGAGGGAGGAGTGTTAAGTATAGTGAGGGAGTAGTGATAAGTATAGTGAGGGAGTGGTGTTAAGTATAGTGAGGGAGTAGTGTTAAGTATAGTGAGGGAGTGGTGGTAGTGGTCAGTACCGTCCCTCTGACCAAACAAGTGAAAGTGGTTTAGTCACTATAAGCTCGACTGGACATGGAGTGGGGGTCTTGAGGGGGTGTGGGGCTTGGGGGGGTCGGGGTTGATAGTGTCTAAGAGAAGGTTGAATACATACATACTGTAAGTACATCAATTAAGGAAGGGAATATATCAATTATTTATAGATAAGTTACCGAGGGAGGGAGGGAAGGAAGGAAAGAAGGATAATGACACACCAGTATATTTATTGGTGGATGTATATAGAGATGGATGTTTAAATTAGTAAATGAAGGTAAAGAGGAAAACATTACACCTCTCACTCCATCCATTCTCTTTATTTAAACTTCTTCTCATTGATGGCAAGGTCGTCCAAGATTAACCAACAGAATTGTCACTTCATTATACTCTCTCTCTCTCTCTCTCTCTCTCTCTCTCTCTCTCTCTCTCTCTCTCTATCTATCTATCTCTATATCTATCTATCTACCTATCTATCTATCTATCTATCTATTTATCTATCTATCTATCTTTCTATCTTTCTCTCTCAAACTCACAAACACGCACAACTAACTAACTCTCTCTCTCTCTCTCTCTCTCTCTCTCTCTCTCTCTCTCTCTCTCTCTCTCTCTCTCTCTATCTCTCTCTATCTCTCTCTCTCTCTCTCTCTCTTTCCATTCTAACCACATGCACACACTTTCACACGTTCCATCAAAGAGAGAGCCTGAGGGTACATTCAACAACAACACCCCAGCTGCAGTACTCTCACCAGTCATTAATATTCTCATGTACCCCAGTGTTCAGCGTGTGCCAGCGTTGGGGTTCTGACTTGATAATATCACACACACACACACACACACTTCAACACCTGTATTATACTGTATATACGTTGTGCTTGTCAAAATATGTGTGTTTGTTTTTTGTGTTTTTTTGTGTATGGTTATTGGTGTTCGGTATGGACGTTTGCTGTGTGTGTGTGTGTACAGCCACAAACAAATATTCACTACCACTTTCCTGCCATCGTAGTATATATCTTGGTAATAAAGAACAACACGTTTATGATTTTGCAGCATACACCTCAAAATACAAATTGAGGGGGTTGAGTTGTCGTAAGGTGTCGTATGATTATATTTTGATATGATACCGATTTATTTGCATGATGGAAGGAAAGTGTCTGTGGTTATTTGATTGTGGCTGTACTGTACATAGTGTCTCTAGCACAATGGAGTTAATTAGATTAGTCAAAACTGTTCCACAAACTTTCTTGGTTGCATGACTGTGCTATGGGTGAAAAAAGCTTAAAGGGGTGTGGGAGTAGGGGACAGGCTTGGGTTTGTTTTAGGGGGGTGCGGGAATAGGGGGACAGGCTTGGGGTGGGTAGAAAGCCTATCCCCTATTCCCGCACCCCCCAAAACCTTTCCAAGCCTGTCCCCCTACTCCCAGACACCCCCAGCGTCCCCAAACCCCCCAAGCCTGTCCCCTTATTCCCGCACCCCCTTAATATTATCACCAGTGAGACGGTAAGCTTTAGAGAACAATCATTAATAAGATGTGAATAATAAGATGTGAATAATAAGATGTGAATAATAAATAACTACCAATACAACTCATCTCTTTCACATTATTTAATACAGTGTTGTGTGCTACAGAAGTAACCACATTAAAGAATATTGAGGTAGTTTGTTTCTTGGCTCAGTCTCCATTTTATCACCAATATATTACCCACTAAGGCATAATATTTATAACCTGTTTCATCTTCCAATAATATAATACAAGTTTTATGTCTCTCTGCTGCATGGAGTATAACACATATACGTAGAAAAAATGAAAGCAATTTAAATATAAAGAAACTAGATAACATTCTCTCATGTTTAAAGTGTTGGATTAGAATACTTTGCCTTGTTTAACCGGTCTGCTTTGATTATCAACATTTCAATACCCTGGTACTTGGCAGACTCATCCGATGGTCAGTTCTGTAAAACTTTCTCCTGAGAGTTTATACAAGTTTGAGAAATTGTAGCTCAAAATGGATTGTCTTCATATGTCAACCTCGGCATATTGGTGTCACATTTGTCAATAATTCCCACCACCTTTTGTTGCATTACAAAAAAAAAAAAAAATAAAATAAAAAAAATAACTGGTTCATAAGTCCATGTGCAAGACAAATTTTTATATGGTGTACGATGGATCCCTGTAGTGTCCATTGATCCATTGTACTATAGTCATCGTCACTGACTTATTGTTGCATGGGATGTGTTGAGCATTGGAGGAGGAGTCTGTTCTTTGTTCTATTGTTTTTTTTTTTTTATTGGGAATAATAATAATTGTTGATCTCTACTTGTAGGATATGAATGAATGTTTACAATGAATGGCATGACAAAGATATAATATCCAAATTTACCCATTAGCAAGACAGAATTCTTTAGGTGCCTGTATACTCTCTCTCACACACACTCTCTCTCTCTCTCTCTCTCTCTCTCTCTCTCTCTCTCTCTCTCTCTCTCTCTCTCACACACACACACACACACACACACACACACACACACACACACACACACAATTAAATGAAGCATGAGTATTGATACAAATTTATTATAAGAAAATAAGAGACAGCCACATAAAACAACAAAGATACACGTATTTCTTAAATTAAAAACAAGACAATAACATGAGCGAACACTGGCTGTCTAGAGAGAACAGTCATATAAAAATAATATGTATACAAAGTTACAAACATAATATGTATACAAAGTTACAAAAATCTTGACTATGATAAAACATTTACTTTGACAAATTGCCAATTGAAATGCTCCTCAAATGGGACACATCACTGAGAGAATTAAAATTATTTCCTTAATTAATATACAATCTATTTACAAAAAGGAGCTACGGATATTAATTATATGGATGGATATGGCGTAGAAAAAAAAACTATCTATTATTTTATTTTGATGTGAGCCTGACTTACTTATACTGGCTCCTTAATTAACCTTTTGGATTATATGGTCGAGTGTATATATATAATAATTAAGTGTTGGAGTGTGAGTCTGTATAATATATAAAAATTTAAAATGTATAGAAATAGTAAAGGGACTGAATAATAATAATAATGGTGAGATTCTTAAGGTGATGGTTCAGGAGTTTGATTATTAATTAAGGGACCCTGCATGTGTTTTTGTCAGAAAATTGGAGTTATAGGAGTCCTTCATATATTGCCACGAAACAACTACCTATATGGAAGGAGGTTGTTTCATGGCGTGGTCAGAACGAATCAGAAGCCTCCAGTTTTCATACACGATCACAGGGTCCTTGATGTCATCGGGAGTGGTAGGTGTAACGCTCGTAGTTTTAAAAAAAATGAGAGCCCTTACTGGAGCTCTATGAATTCTCCACATAATCCAGGCAACAGATTTTCTATTAGAAACACTGAAGCGTTCTGTTGCCTGGATTATTTGGAGGGTTCATAGAGCTCCAGTAAGGGCCCTCAAATGTTTTAAAACTACGGGTGTAAGATTATTATTACAATGGGATTTTTTTTTTGGCACGAAAAATGTAAGATTAAAAAAGTGTGGTAGAATAATTAAGGGGGAAGTACAGTGTTGGTAAATATGGAACAAATGATTCCTTCAAACTATTCCAAGCAACAGAACACCAATATTTTTGTTCAGCTGGCCCTGTTTCCTGGCATATATGTTGGAGGAATCAAGGCGCTCCAATGTAAGAAAAGTTACGAGAGTTAAGAGGATAGGATAGAACAGTGTTAGTAAATTTAGAGGCTACCGATTCCTTTAAAATACTCCATAAAACATGCAGGCTGCTTCAACTAAAGTAATACGGTAGTACATCTTATTAGTACAGTTTTTATAGGAATACATAATAGGCTCCAAATTTACGAACCCCATCTCTTCTCAACTCCCTCATGTGAAGCCTGAGCTGAATCTTTGTCTTAGGTGTGGTTGGCGTTGATGGATTGTCTTGGTACACCGCCGCTGGGGACATGATGTGTTTGGTATGGAAGCAATATTATCTGGTCTTATATGTGGTTGGCGTTGATTGATTGTCTCAGTATACCGCTGGGGACATGACGTGTTTGGTATGGAAGCAATATTATCTGGTCTTATGGGGAGGGTATAGTATTGATTGACATTTTTGGAGATAATGCTTCCTCCAAACTATTCCCAGCAACAGGACACCATTGTAGTTGTTAATGTGGTGTTGTTTACTGGCATACTGTGGAGGAATCAAGGCACCCCAATGTACCAAAAGTATACTCTCCCCTTAACAATGAAAAGGCAAGTAGCACAACTAAAAAATTTTTTTCCTGATTTCATTCTCCTTTCTTGGATCTGATTTGGTCCATAACTTGAGAGACGATCGAGGCACAGCAAAAACTAGATGAAAAGTAAGGGAAGTATAAGATGTAAAAGAAGAAACGGTGCAGTTAGACAAAGGAACAAAAGCAGTTCTATAGGAAGTAACAACTTGAGGGAGATAATGTGGTCATCCCTTGTCTGAGAATTGAAGAGCTACTGATTCCTCCAAATTATGTTGCCAAGCTAAACTTCCTTCTGGTGTTGTTTATTTCCTGTCATAGTTTGGATGAATGGTTTGCCGTTCAGTTCGTTCACAAAATTATACACGATCACTTAAGTATGGTAGTACCGGTAGTCATTCAGTGCTTTAATAAATCACTGGAGGACAGAAAAACTTTAGTCTGATCAGAAGAAAGAAAAAATCTGCTAGTGTGTTACTGCCTTATATTACCATCAAAGTCTTGCAGTAGTTGAAACTCATCCTAACTATTTAGGGCAGAAATGCTTTTAAATGTCTTTTGTTTAATGCAATAAATGCTATTTGTATCATAACGTGTATAGTGTTTATAGGAAACCCCATCTATTGCTATGTGGAGATAAATATTTCACATGGTAAATTAATTACTGGTTAAACATTATACCTCAAACACTATTTAGATATATAGGCCTACTTGATTAAAGGAATTCCAATACAATGTTGAAAAGTGACGGTTTCCTCTGCAAAATTCATTATACATTGGTTAAGAAACAATAAGTCATTGAATGTGATAGCGTAGTAAATCATCTTACTAGGAGACTAATACTCTGTGTTTCATATACTTAATTAACACCTTAACACAACAGCAGAACAATACATCATGAGCAGTTATGTATGTCCCAGCCACACATTGCTCGCTATGGCTACCAAGAGACACTTTATGGTGTAAACATCATACAGTGTAATGGAAATGTATTGAGAAGTGGGAATAGATTATACTGGTACAATGAGAATAGTTTAACAACATTGTTCAGTGGGTCTGTCTTTGGAGCTGCTTCATCACTTCTTCATAAAACATGAAAAGTGTTAAGCTTGCTCTCCCAGCACCCATGTTAAATTGTCTCAGGGGAAAAAAGAGGAAAATAGGTCGCTCTCTCTTATCGTGGCAAATGCTGTCCTTCCAAGGTCTATCATTCCACCTAGAAATGTTCCGAAGAATTGACCTTTCGCAAATAGTAGATCAGGCAAGTGTCTTCGAAACAAAGGTGGTTCTGTGGTTGTAGTTGTTGTTGTGGTTGAGCTTGTTGTTGAAGAGGTATCTGACCTTTCATTACTGTCCTCTATACTGGTTGAGGTCTGTAACACAGTAGCAACAACGTTTGTGGAATCGTCACCTACACTGAAGTCATTTATATTTTCTCTGGCGTCATTATTTATGTCAACATCGAGTCCAGAGAGAGATGCAGTGGCTGCAGCGTTAATGTTTCCATTCATTACTTCAGTGAGAGTTGAAGCTGGAAGTACTAATACGCCATTTGTCCCACTTATTTCCTGAAGGAAACTACCCAGCGTCTGGCTTGGGTCATCAATCATGGCAGAATGTTCACTAATTAACTCACCCAGACCTTGAGGCAATTCACTAGATGAAGAGGCTGGTGCGAGATAGATGATCTGGTCATCTTGAGAGTTGCCGGTGAGATCTGTTTGTAAGACCACACCACCATGACCATCAAAGCTGTCACCTGAAGTTCCAAGTACTCCTGAAGAACTCTCACTTGGTGACACTCCTGAACTAACTCCTCCAGATAATCCAATATTTGGAAGAGACACTCCAGAATCTCCTAGTGACACTCCAGTTACCCCAGTACTTTGAAAATCTTGAGAGCCAGCGGATACTTCAGAGACTCCAATTGTTGGAAGAGATACTCCTCCAGAACCACCAAGTGATACTCCAGGAACTCCAGTACTCTGTTGTACTCCCACAGAGACGCCAAATGAGGCTTCTTGTGAATCTTCAAAACTACCACTGCTATATACTCCAGAATTTTCTAGTGATACTCCAGAGAAACTGTCACTGTTAAATACTCCAGAATTTCCTGTTTGTACTCCAGATAAACTGCCACCGGTAAATACTCCAGAATCTCCTGTTTGTACTCCAGATAAACTGCCACCGGTAAACACTCCAGAATCTCCTGTTTGTACTCCAGATAAACTGCCACCGGTAAACACTCCAGAATCTCCTGTTGGCACTCCAGATAATCCAGAACTTTGTTGACCTCCAAACTCTGGGAAAGATAATGACACTCCAGAGGAACCACTGTTCTGAAAAGTTGTTGTCGATGAATCACCAAAATCATTAAACGACACTCCAGTTGATACCGTGTTCTGTCCCTGACTTCCAGAGTCACTGAACGAAACCCCAGAGGAACCAGTATTCTGAAATGGTATTCCACCGCCACTAGTATATGATGTTTGTGGACTATTAGCATTGAGTGGGAAAGCTGGAGTGCCAACAGTCAATTTTGGTCTGTTATTACCGGTACCTTGAAGACGAGTTCCAAATCCCCCTCCAGAATTTCCAGAGGATGATCCAGAGACTTCAAATCCTCCAGTGTTACC
The DNA here is from genome assembly GCA_034508575.1 of Petrolisthes manimaculis. Taxonomy (NCBI): domain Eukaryota; kingdom Metazoa; phylum Arthropoda; class Malacostraca; order Decapoda; family Porcellanidae; genus Petrolisthes; species Petrolisthes manimaculis. The sequence goes on from JAWZYT010000062.1 coordinate 226,088, forward strand.
ACTATATGTTCCAGAGACACCAGAACCTCCAGAATTATCCCGTATAAAGGTTCCAGCTGTGGTAGGCAGGGACACACCCGAGTTTGTAAAGGGTACACCCTGAGTGGCCACCGACACTCCTGAACTCACTAAGTTTTGCAGTCCACGTTCATGAGATTCAGACGAAGATGAGACCCTGAGGAAATCAATGTTTTCCAGACTATCTCTTTCATATTCCTGTGACTGGCCCAAGAGTCCTTGTCTGTTGACTGAAGCAGCATTGGTAGAGATGTGGAACCTGTTGAAGGGAGCTGTTGTTGCTGCTGCTACTGCTGATGAGAATGGTAGTGTTGGGCCACTGATGAGATTGGCTGCCACCACTGCACTCTGAGGTTGGGCTGGTTGTTGGAACACTTGATTAGATGGAAATGCTTCTCTGTCTCTCAGCTGAATACTATGACCTGCAAGACAACGAGGCAGTCCATTACTTTGTTGTTACCCTGGGGTGGATATAAATATACATGGGAAGGTAGGAATGATGCTAGGAATGTTTTGAATCATTATAGGTGAATCTCAGATAGATAAATGTTGCTTTACTAATTATTTTACTTTCTTTAAGATAATGATAACAAAAGAAGTATATATTTTTGATAATTGATTAATCGACATAAAAAATAAGAGGAAAGGGATACACAGTTTTTCAGGAAAACAGTAACAAAAAACTAAATGGCGATAATTAATTAAGAAAAAAACTTTACATCAAGCTGGTAAAAAAAAAGTATATGAATGCATAGAAGTACAAAAACGCATATAGAAAGTGAAGTAGACGTGAAAGAGGAAGAGAAAGGTTGTTTAAATAACTAGTGGTTTTGTAATAATAGAAATAATAGAACTCAGATATAGAACGATAACTAATATTAATTGTAAATACAGATCAAAAATAGGCTACTTTAGATACTATTTGAGAGGAGATAGAGAAACTGGAGTTGAAAATAGGAATTTAATTTGCAGTAGAAATAAGGGAGAATGAATACATGTAACTATCTATAGAGGTGTTCACATTAGTACAGGTTTCCTTCATCCTCTGTACTCGGGTTATATTAGTCCCGTTGGTCCGTCAACAAACTGGAGGACGAAGGAAGGAAGCATTGATGATGAGGAGGAGGGACGGAGGAAAAGTGTACTAATGTGATACCCTATGAACTATACTTGGAAGGTGACTGCATGGGTTGGCATCGTTTACAGCATCTCTCTGGCTCACACACACACACACACATACATACATACACGTTGGTTGTGTATGTCCGTCTGTTGGTGTGTCACTCGGTCACTGTCTGGTGCTAAGCTGTTCTCATGGGGAATACACACTATCTTCAAGTTTCATTATCACTTTTAGATCATTGGAGCATTACATAATAACTCTGTACTCAAATCAAACTACCTTTTATCATTGGAGCATTACTTTAATACTCAAATCAAACTACCTTTTATCATTGGAGCATTACTTTAATAACTCTGTACTGAAATCAAACTACCTTTACTATATCATTATATTTAACAGAAAAAGAGGGTAAAGTCTTAGTCAATTGTCAGTGTCAATTTTATATATCAACATATTTAAAAAGTTTACATTAATGTTACATATCATTTGCTCCAGAAAAACACTATACGTTTTCAAGTATACATACATATTACAGCTACAGTATATACTAGGATAGGAAACTAACCATGTGCCCTGGCCTTTTGTATGGTGATGCTGCTGCCAGGAGAGATAAAACCCTGCTGTAACAACTGCGACTCAACTGAAACACAACACAGGTACATATTAACAAAATACATTAATAATATCATCACCATTATTGTCGTCCTCGTTGTTATGATAATTATGGTTTTAGTATCAACCATATCATCATCAGTTTGAGTATTATTATCTCTGTCATAATTAATGTCACTCTTACCATCATCATCATCAACCTTTTCCTTGTGTTGGTAATTCTGGAGCAACTGAATCCTCCAAACTATTCCCAGCAACAGAACACCATTACTTTTGCTATTCTGGTCCTGTTTCCTAGCATACTTTGGAGGAATCAAGGCACTCCAAAGTACCAAAATAGAATTACCCCCTTAAAGGCACACAGAGTACGGTATAGGTATGAATATTTATAGATACAAGAATCATATACAAACACACATACGTAGTTTCTGTGTGTGTGTGTGCTGTGTGTGTGTGTGTGTGTGTGTGTGTGGGTGTGTGTGTGTGTGTGTGGGTGGGTGGGTGTGTGTGCGCCTGTATGTTCGCGAGCTTGTTCGTGTGGTTTAAATTAAAAAAAAAAAAAATTGCTACCAGATATTCCAAGAAGTGAAAGAGGAAAATGAACCTGGCGTGTGGGTGGCCAGTTAACAATTGAATGGGTTTGTTATTAGTATTTGTTATTAGTTAGTGTGGTTGTAATAGTGGGTTTGTTATTAGTTGGTGTGGTTATAATAGTGGGTTTGTTGTTACTGTAGGTATTATTATTATATTCCTATAGATTACAGTCATTATATTTATCCCAGTGGGTCAGTAAAAATATGATAGGATATTAACCACATGAACAATAAGTACGAAAACACACAACAACAGATTCGCTAACCGTGATAGTATTGTATGAAGTCATTGAAATGTTTTGGTTCTCGCGTCAGAATTTCTCAAAAAGTAGTACAGGTATTATGGAAAAAAGTTGCTGTGGAAATGTTACGTTGTGCGTGTGTAGTTGTGGTTGGTTTGGCTGCTGTGTTAGAAATAGACACTAGCTGCAGGATGGCCACTCGTTAGATTACTTTCTCTGAGGACCCTCCCTCTCTCATACCCCTCGCTCCCCCCTCACTGCTATGTACAGCCGGCACCAAAAATTCACATCAGTCTCATGTTCTTAGAATTGCTAATATGACCAGATAATTACATTCTGAACCTGTTTTTATTCCATGAACATACGCATGATTTACCACATGAGAACTATATCTGTCATCTCAGCATTAAAAATTGTAATACAACTTCACTATAGCTAATACATACCGAGGTAGAAATGAAGCGAACTTATGCTGCCGACTGTACTATTGACCACACGAAGTCGTATACACGTTGTTGTTTTCGAGGACTTTACAACATACAGAAAATGTAAGACTATACGTAACTGCAATACAACATTATTATTAGGTTTGTTGTTTTGCTAATCACAGAGTCACTTGGTAGACCATTCATTACAGTACTTCCACAATAATTACTTCTCTTTCCATAACGCCTGTGTAAGAATTCCTGTGGTCAACTGTACAGTACACTTCCCACCCTCTCCTCCTACAGTGGCTTACCCCTTCCCTGCCTTCTCTGACCTCTGATAGATACTCCCATCTACCTACATACATACCTGTCTACTTTCCTACCTGCCTACTTTTCTACCTGCTTTCCTACCTAAATTTATACCTGCCTATCTTCCTACCTACCTACCTCTTAAACAACATTACCAGAATCCTGACTAGCTACACCGTCTCTTCCTCAACTTCTATATCTATACACACTGTTGTCGACACTCTTTAAGGGATGGATTGGTTTTGTGTGATCTCGGAGTCCACTTAGCCCTACAAACAATGCTACAAAACAACAGACTTCTTACATTGTTATTGAAGTAGTTATTTATCTGGCATAGATTGGAGGATTTAATGGTCCTTTAAATCACCCAATATTAATAATTCATCTCTTAACCTTAAAAGAACAGCGTACCACAGTTACATTCTCCTGTGGCTTGCTATCACCGGGCAATTATTCTTAGGCGAAGGAAAGTATCGTTGTTTGTCATCTAGAAGTTACAATACAGCTTATGTATGTTTGTTTACACTCGTAGATAACATGCAAGAAAAACCGCTATGCAATTTTTAGTATGTCTCAGGAAAAGTAAAACCATCATAGCAGCCAGCCTGTCTTAACTTAACTTCTTCCTTCACCTCCTGTACTGTACTTACTCTTTCTTACTCGTAGTCTCATGTTGACTGCCTTCACCTTCCTTCACACCATCAATTATCTATCCCCTTTCTCCACCCCAGCTCATCTGCCTTACAAATTATTCTCTCTTGGTCATGAGAGAGAGAGAGAGAGAGAGAGAGAGAGAGAGAGAGAGAGAGAGAGAGAGAGAGAGAGAGAGAGAGAGAGAGAGAGAGAGAGAGAGAGAGAGAGAGAGAGAGAGAGAGAGAGAGAGAGAGAGTGAGAGTGAGAGAGATGAAAAAAAAATAATAGACGATATTTGAGTATATTTCTGTATCTTAAACTTTAGTGTCCAAAATGGTTCCTCACAGATTGAATATATATGTGTATGCTGACAGAGGGCGATATAATCTACAAAACTATATATGTACTTGCTGGTATGTATTGAATTAAGGTCTGACATTAATATACATTGTAGACAAAATAGGGACACAGTTGAAAGGATACAGTAGCCTTCACATAGCCGAGACCTTTCTCCAAGATGATTAAATCTAATCTTATTCTTCCGTCCATGTTTGCCGCTGAATCTTCCTGTTCCCACTCCCCGAGAGAAGGAATGGTGTAGCCGAATACGATGCTAGTTATTCCTTTAAACAATACCTAAAAACAGGATCGATTAATGTGAGGTTTACTGTTGTGTGACACTGAAGAGTCAGTAGTATGCAACTCGCCTATACGTTATCCTTCCAAGCCATTAAACAACCAACTCAACCCCTCGTCTGGCTGTCCCATGCCTTTCACCTGTCAGGCATTGGGCCGTAAACAAGTACCCAAGTTCTATCAGGTGGCCTTCCTACTGTCAGGTGACTTTCCTTCTTTACTGATTGGAGATTTCACTACAAAGTCCTGTATGATTAACTTCAATCTACCTTGTGACACATCTCCCTAGTCCTTTACATGTGTGTGTGTGTGTAATCGGGAAAAAAGAGTGAAAGGAGTGGCCCTTGTAGGGTTAATGTGTAGTGACCAGAGAGAGACAGAACAGAACAACACCTATCTCTCTCTTCTCTCTCTATTATGGGTGAAAGTGGCCATATCTGCCCCCTTTCCTCACCCTATACCTACATACCTCGTTCCTCCCTTCATTCACAAACCCCTACACCAGTACCTCTTCCCAGTTCATTCACAAACCTTTACAACTGCAACTCTTCACATTCACATACCTTACACCTGCCTTGGACCTTTACCTATACAGTTATACACCTGTACGTTCCCACACACAACGCACCTGTCTCTCTCTAGCCTTCATTATATTTTATCTTAACTTTTGTATAATGGCGAATAGAGAAAATTGCTTCAGTCTTTCTATACTTGAATATAATTGGCTCTAATCGTGTTGTGTCATATAGTGGTAAGGAATATAGAGTTGAGCATAAACAGATCCGTGTTTTACTAATTAAGGGTTCTCATGCCACACACACACTGTTTGCATCCAGCAACTGAGGTACTATTCATGCCTCTATCCCATCCACCCACTCCCCCACCCACCACCAACCCACTCCCCACGAGGCAAAGCTGGACAATATCTACCCTACACATCTGCCGCCACTTTCCCATGCAGACCTTCAGCTCATTCCTTTCCCTTTCTTTCTAACCTTGAGTACACTTAGCATAGGGAGGTGGAGTTGGGGGAGGGCGTAGGGGGGGGGGGGGCGAAATGATAGTGGGAAGAGGGAGTGTATGGTTTATGGGAGGGAAAGGTTCAGGATGTAAGAGGGAGATGTGCAAGGACAGAGAGGCGTCGATTAAGTAAAAGGGATTCCAGATGGAAAGTCAAGGTGAAAGAGGGTCGGTATAGAGTTGTGAGTTGGATAATAAAAAGGAGAAGGAGGGACAAAACAGGGAAAAGATAATTATGGGATGGGAAAAAATTGTGTAGGTTGGTTGGTGTGTTAGATGTGTTAGAGGAGGAGATGTGGGAAATAATTATAATGTGTCAAGATGAGAGGGAGTTGAGCGGGTAATCCACTTTTGTTACATTGGAGAACCTTGATTGGATTGGATAGAGGGGGGAACTTTGAATAATAATGGTGGAAGAATAGAATACACGTAGATGGGAAAGAGAGGCTTGATAAATAGAAAGAGTCTGAATGAGATTAAAAAGGGAATGTGTAGGTGGGGGAAGAAAAATATATATTGGAGAGGGATGAAAGGTATATTGGAGAGGGGTGAAAGGTATATTGGAGAGGGGTAAGTAGTGAGAGGAAGAAGAGGAAGGAAAACACTGAATTCAGAACGAGACTGTGGGACACGGGAAAGTTGAGTACATTCAGCTGGTGCCTCTCTTTTGTTGCCTCCAGTTATGTCAAACAAACCTAACTGGAACGAGGGAAAGTGAAGTGAAGTACCTTGGAATATATTATGAACTCTTTGCCATTTCAACATAACCGTGGAATATATTTAACTCTGACATACATGGAAGGAATCACAGGTACAATTGTGTACTTGTGTTTAATGTGACTACAGTGCCTAAAAGATATTATGGTGGTAATTCTTTTTTGGTACATTGGAGTATGCTAGGAAACAGGACCAGAAGAGCAAAAATTATGGTGTTCTGTTGCTTGGAATAGTTTGGAGGATTCAGTTGCTCTAGAAATACCAACACAAAACTTCCCCCTAAATGGATACTTGTAAACGATAATGTGTAGATAAAACCTGGTCCACGCAGGTCTGGCACGTGTAAGGCAAGTGTGGAACTTTGGTGTTATAAATAGGTGAAGGGAAAGGTGTATAATGAATGTTATACTGTAAATAGATGAAGGGAAAGGTGTATAATGAATGTACGAGCGTGCAGATGATAACACTTGAGTGAAAACAAATGGCATGAGAAAGAGATGAATGAATAATAACAAATTTCAACACAGGAAATAGTAAAGTAGGCAATTATTTACTCAGATAAGATATTTTAATGATGTGCAAAAGTATTTTTATATTGGTGGGCTGATTTTTTTTTGGCCTTTTTTTTGTGTGTTTGTTTGCTGTAATTTAACTGGGAATGTAAAGTATGTTATAACACGCCCTCTCTGACACTGAACTAATAAATAAAAGCTCCCTGTGTTATTATTCCGGTCTACTCCATTGTGTTGCTGCTATAGATGATTACACTAATGATACTTGTGGGTTTAGGCTGGTGTAGTGAGGCGGCAGAAAGTATTTTGCCTTTAGTGAACATTACGGATGATTTTTTTCTGGAATTGTGATACTCATGGCCTGACGTGGATGGTGACGAGGTGAAAGTAAAAAAAAAAACATACATATGGTTGTAGTGAAAGTAAAGTCAATATTACGGTTGGTTATAGTAAACAAACACTCAGGCAAAATGAAAGGCAAGGTGAAAGCTGAAAGGTGAGAATTTCTCCCTGAAGCCTTTGCCCGTCATCACCGTTCAGTCCCACACGTCAACAACACACCTCAAAGGGATGTTGTTGGCAAAAATGGGTTAGAGAAACAATCATGACTTGGGTGTGATGTTGGGAAATTGGAGGAGGCTGTATATATATATATTTTTTTTTTTATCAAACTTTGTGCCATAGAATAGATCTTGTGTAAAGGGAGGCTGTATATATTTTTTTTTTATCAAACTTCGTGCCATAGAATAGATCTTGTGTAAATTGGAGGCTGTATATATTTTTTGTTATCAAACTTCGTGCCATAGAATAGATCTTGTGTAAATTGGAGGCTGTATATATTTTTTATCAAACTTTGTGCCATAGAACAGATCTTGTTTAAAGGGAGTCTATTTCACTGTAAAGTTTAGAGAAATCAGTAGCCTCCATTTCGCCAACACCGTCTCAGGACCATTTTGGGGATAGGCTATAATTTTTTTTTTTGTCAGATTCGATGGTTACTAATTTTTCTTAACTGTATCACGAAGCATACTCTACTTAATTAAGGGGATGTGGGAATAGGGGGACAGGCTTGGGGTTTTTTGGGGGGTGCAGGAGTAGGGGGGGGTTTGGGGATTCAGGAATAGGGGGACACGCTTTCTACCAACCCCAAGCCTGTCCCCCTATTCTCGCACCCCCTCAGTCCACCCTCAAGCCTGTCCCCTACTCCCACACCCCCTTAATTATGTATCGAGGTCGTCTATCTGTTTCCTGGTAGAGATTGGAGGATTTAGTGGCTCTCCGGTTTCCCCACGAAAGATTATATCAACTAAATAACGTGCAATTCATCTCGTTCACGTTAAGATAGAGATAATAAGTTGTAAGTGTTGCCAAATTCTCTTACCACATCACTGCATTCATGACTCCCTCTCACTTCAGGGCGTAATTCACTTTTGTTACATTGGAGTATTTTGATTCCTCCAAAGTATGCCAGGAAACAGGACCAAATTAATAAAAATAATAGTGTTCTGTTACTTGGAATAGTTTGGAGGAATCATTTGCTCCAGATTTACCAACACTCCACTTCCCCCTTAAGTTAAGTCTCTCATATATACTTTGCTTCACTTCTCGGAGTATTGTGTGTGTGTGTGTGTGTGTGTGTGTGTGTGTGTGTGTGTGTGTGTGTATGTGTGTGTGTGTGTGTGTGTGTGTGTGTGTGTGTGTGTGTGTGTGTGTGTGTGTGTGTGTGTCATGTCTTTGGTTTCACGTGGCAGGATATGACGAAATATGGAAATATGTATATGAGTAAAAGGTTTATATCCCCAGTCGTCAGGGTTCGGAAAAAAAACGCCCAAACCGGTGGATTATGTCGTGTGAAATCGGTTTGCTGAAAAAATAATAATATATATATATATATATGTATATATATTATATTATATTGTGTGGAATATATTTACTCAGATTTGTGATGTTCCTATTTTTATATTATATATGTATATATTTTTTTATTATTTATTATCGGGTCTGTAGAAAATGTACTCAGATTTGTGATGTTCCTATTTTGTCATTTTATTTTATTTATCTATTTATATTTTTCCATGGCCAATTATCGGGTCTGATGTTCCTATTTTGTCATTTTATTTTATTTATGTATTTATATTTCTCCATGGCCAATTATCGGGTCTGTAGAAAAGAAAAATACTGATCTCTCCTGGAACTGATGACACTTTTGGTCGTCTGATACTCGTGAGGGGATGACTGGGAACAGGACCTAGAAGTGTGTCGGGTCCTTGGCGTGGCAGGTTGTGACTGAATACGAAAATATGTACAAGTAAAAGTGTGTTGCCTGCCGCCCCCACGTTGTTGTGTCGTGTTGGAGGCAAGGAGAAAGTTGTAGTGTCTATCTAGTCTCTTCCTGTCTGTAGCTTCTGTATGTGTCGGTGTTGGCACTCTTTTAACATGGATATAACATTTTGGACGATACTTTATTATTTCTTGTGATATTATTTCAGTTCATCTGCTGTTCCTACCGATGTTGTGTAAGACGTATAAGCTGTATTTTATGGATTGATTTGAGTAAATGAAACTTCAATCCCTTGTATTCCTCTGTAGGACAGGATCACTCCACTATGGGGAATGGAAACTTTGGAGGGATTGATTAATGTGTGTGTAGGGAAGAGATGGGGTGTATGTATTACAGGATACAGTAGGATCTTCCGATGTTGTGGCCAATGTCATCCACTAGACTGGTCTTTGGCTCCTTTCTCCAATAAGAAAAGTTTGACACAGGCAGAGGATGTCAGTTGCCACCAATTGGCCTTGGACGTCACTGATCACATGAAGTTTAACACCATCACCCTTGAGGCTGGTTAGTGTAAGGTTGTTAGCCTATGTTGGATTGGCAGGTGTGGTTGAACCAATGTTTGTACAAGTGGTTATGGACTCACTTAGACTGCAGTCAGTATTTGTTGTTGTCACTTAGCGACTTCATGTAACCTTTCTACTACGGTCTTGCTGTGAAGGTGATAAATACTGTGGTATATCTGTATATTAGCGATGTGCAGGTAATGTTTACGCCGCGACATGTAATGTGTGGTAAACAAGTTAAGGTTACTTTAGTTTTGAGAGAAAGTTAGATTGGATTTGGTAAGGTTACAAAAGATGAGGTTAAGATGGGATAGATTTAGTTAGGTAGGATTTCGTGAGGTAAATCTAAGTGAAGTAGATTCTTACTGTTTCGTCTTTGTGGAGCTGCCCTCACCATGGCCACCAACAGCAACCACGGCCACGCTGTCGACCACATCTGAGGAAAAGAAATACAACCGTATATATATATGAGAAGACTGGTGTAGACGGCTGCTTAAAACACCAAAACACCTACACATTTTTGTGATATAATAACGGGGTGTGTATCAAACTGCATCAGGTATTTTGATGAATTTTCCATAAATGTGTATCACAACAATATTCCGATACATTATGTTACATTTAGCTCCCTGCATTTTACGGGTGTGGTCATATCAAGACCCTTCCATACCTTATATATATTTTTTGATAAGTTGATGCTTCCTTCCTTTTTCACATAATGGTTTGCTGGAATTAACCACTTGTAATGTACTGTGTTTCAAGTAACTTATCCTGGAAAACAATATTACTGATATTATTTTTATTATAAAGATAGGGAAATGAGATATGGCTTCCCTTTTACTTTACTATAGGTTCGTCTCTTGTGATTGTATAGTGCTAACTTCAAAAGAAATATTACCTCAGAGAATAAGTACGGACAGAAAAGGTTACAGATACCTCAATGAAACCTTTTATTAGCTGTGTTTTTTTAAGGCATAATAGTGTTGAATGTGTGTTAGACTGTACACTCGTGATACGTAATTTCTGACCAGAGACGAACGGCAGGCAACACACATTCCCAGCATTCGAACTCGGCCTCTCTATAGGTGTACTGGGTGGGGAAATGAACAATACCAGGTGATTCAAAGCTTTCTGCTCCTCACACTCTGGTCAGAAATTATGTATCACGAGTGTACACGACTCAATATAAAGGATGGACATTATGTACGACTGTCTCACCACCACCACCACCAGGAGGGTCTTAGCCATGGAGGTAGTATATATATATAGCTCCATGGTCTTAGCACGTGTCTCAGGGGGAACTTTCGTTGACATTTCTGAAGCTCAGGCCAGTTTCAATCGAAAGATAAAATCGCCGACGGACAAAAAACGATAAAAACCAGTTTGTCCACTCACAACAGCACAAACAGAGACTAACGTTTGTACATGGTCACGTTCACACGCCCACACACGTTGAGTTCCCACACATCCACTGTAACATTATATTACATACACGTGTGAATACAGTTATACAGTTACAATCAGTCATTCCATCCATAGGTACATATGATTAAGGATGAAATACACTGCATCAGCTTTCACTCATATGCACAAATAAATAATAAGTCAACACAGCAATATAAGTCATAAGTCGTCTTGTTACCTAAAAGGACATAACCATATGAAACATCCATATTCTTCACAAACAACCTTGTATACAGCTGTGTAGAAGGGAAGTTACTCCACCATTCCTCACACTCTTACTCTGGGATTGTATTAGTACTGTATACGTCAATAAGGGAAAGTTTCAGTTATATAACCTTAATGTGTGTTCTGTCCTCTGACGTGTTGATGTGTACCCTAACTTATTTTGTATGTGTGTGTGTGTGTGTGTGGATCGCTTGGGTGTGTATAATATGTTCTATCTCGTGGTGTGTGTGTTTGACGAGGGTATGAAAGTGAATGTGATAGATTGAAATAATATATAACAGTATGAGTACAAATATTAGCCAAAGATATGATATGGCGACAGTCAGGGTATACGTAGGGGAATATGAGATGAAAGTTAAAAAATGAAAAGAGAAAAGGGTACGTAGGAGAATATGAGATGAAAGTAAAAAAATGAAAAGAGAAAAGGATACGTAGGAGAATATGAGATGAAAGTAAAAAAATGAAAAGAGAAAAGGATACGTAGGAGAATATGAGATGAAAGTAAAAAATATGGTAGAGAGAAAAGGATACGTAGGAGAATATGAGATGAAAGTAAAAAAATGAAAAGAGAAAAGGATACGTAGGAGAATATGAGATGAAAGTAAAAAATATGGTAGAGAGAAAAGGAAAATTAAAGTTAAAAAAGAGGCATTGCTCAAACAAGCGATATATATGATGGCGGGGTTGGTAGGAGGAAATGGAATGAGAGTAACAATGAGTGACAATTACAGGATGAAATGCAGTCATTACACTTTAAAGATGTAATGATGGGGAGCGTACCAAGAGGCTGCATGAGTGAAAGTGAGTGTTAGAGTGCGAGCGGGCATTGCTCACCAGGTGCCAGTCAGAGTGAAAGTTGTAGGTTGTTTGTGTGTGTGTGTGTGTGTGTGTGTGGTGCAAGTGACGTCAGGGAGTTGTGGCCACATCTACACAAGGGGTAACTCTTGTATAGATGATAACTCTTGCCATACTTGCGTTTTCATAATTATGTGTCAAGCGTTTCGGAGGGAAAAACTGTGATGAATTATGAAAGGAACAGAGGAGAAGTGACAAGTATACAAAACTCAAAGTAAAACGAGGGTGGAAGTTCTGTGATGGTATTGATATAGAAAAATCCATTGAAATAAAATTAAAGCACAGATATTATTACTAAGAATTATTGGTAAAGAGAAGAGGTATGATGGTTGAGATGGGGGATTGTGAGGCGGGGAGGGAGGCCTTGTGAGGCAGGGAGGGAGGCCTTGTAAGGCAGGGAGGGGGGCTATATGAGGCAGGGAGGGGAAGGGGAGTGTATACTACCCAACAGTGCTCGATTTGAGACCATATTAATTTCCGAAATACCCACTTTTATTAAATTCTTTGGTTCGGCTAGACTTGGCTAGTTGTGGTTGGAGTGAGTTGCTTTATGTGAAACTAATGTGAAGAATAAAGCTACTACAAACATTATGAGGAGAGATATCATTATGTGTGTGAGTCTGACGGAGTACACTTGGTGCATCTATAAACAGTGCGGACAGTGAACTCTGTTGTTGACGTAGGTAACCAAAGGTGGCGCTGCTACCGTGTGAAGAATAAGGTCAGTCGTCCAGTGCTAAGATAACACCTCAAGAACCATGTCCATCTTTTATTATAAGTAATATTATCAGCAACAATACAAGCATCTAAACATATTGTGTACAACATTCTAATAAGTGTAAAGGTTTTGCTTTCAAAGAGTAGGAAAATGAGACAATACTTTATATATATATATATGTTGTGTAGGTGGAAGGTAAACATAGGATAGAGCTTCGAGTTATTTATTTCTCTTACGTTTCAGACTACACAGAGTCCATCTTCAGAGAGAAATGACATAGGGAAGAGGGTACCAGAGCTATATATACCGGTGGTGGCCTACACTGCACCTGCCACTACTTAATCTCACCTGACCTCAGTTACTCAGCCAATATAGCCCTGGAGTGTAAAAGAAAGGACGGGGTGAGGTCAGGTGAGGTCAGGTGAGGTGAGGTCAGGTGAGATTAAGTAGTGGCAGGTGCAGTGTAGGCCACCACCGGTATATATAGCTCTGGTACCCTCTTCCCTATGTCATTTCTCTCTGAAGATGGACTCTGTGTAGTCTGAAACGTAAGAGAAATAAATAACTCGAAGCTCTATCCTGTGTTTACCTTCCACCTACACAACATACTTGTCAATATGAATCATTCACATATATATATATATATGTTTTTCCTTTTGAGGCTTTCCATCGTGTTTAGAATATTTCCCTGCGGTGGGTAGAAGAGAACTGTCAAGTCATCAACAATGGGTGAAGCAGACTCTTGAATTATTGCTATATTTATATGCACGCATGACTCAGTGACGTTTCCCAGCTGTGAGAAAAAGTGTTTGACATCAGAGTTAAGGTCATAACAATACGCCGCATGACTGAAGGTTATTGGATGCCTCAGAATTAATGAGGCATTGTTATTGTGTTGTAATAATGTGAAGTTAAATTGGGTAAGAATAGTGGCTGGAGGCAACTGTCCCAAGTATATAACCCCTCCTGGAGCAACTGAATCCTCCAGCCTATTCCAAGCAACAGAACACCATTATTTTTCTTCGTCTGGACCTGTTTCCTGGTATACTTTGGAGGAATCATGGCACTCTAATGTAACAAAAGTGAATTACCGTCCCCTTTATTAATGCATGACTGGCGGATCGTACTGAGAGAAAGTTTAGAAGGAAGGGAAGGGAAGGGCAAGAAGGAAAGGAAGGGCAAGGAGGAAAGGACGGTGGTGAAGGAAGGGAAGGGCAAGGAGGAAGGGAAGGGCAAGAAGGAAAGGAAGGGCAAGAAGGAAGGGAAGGGCAAAAAGGAAGGGAAGGGCAAGAAGGACGGGAAGGGCAAGAAGGAAGGGAAGGGCAAGAAGGAAAGGAAGGGCAAGAAGGAAGGAAAGGCAAGAGGGAAAGGAAGGGCAAGAAGGAAGGAAAGGCAAGAGGGAAAGGAAGGGCAAGGAGGAAGGGAAGGGCAAGAAGGAAAGATTATGGCAGGAAAAGGATGTTTGACACTTTACACTTGACTAGACAACATCTACGAATACCACACCGATTAATCAGTCAAATATTCTCTCTCAATTCTCTCTCTCTCTCTCTCTCTCTCTCTCTCTCTCTCTCTCTCTCTCTCTCTCTCTCTCTCTCTCTCTCTCTCTCTCTCTCTCTCTCTCTCTCTCTCTCTCTCTCTCTCTCTCTCTCTCTCTCTCTCTCTCTCTCTCTCTCTCTCTCTCTCTCTCTCTCTCATACACACACACAGAGGGAAAATGAAAAAGGAAAGAATATGTGACACTGCTTTACACTTACATAATTAAGGAAAAGAGGAACAGAAAAGTGAACGAGAGTAGATATAACAACCAGTATTCCCTCCACGCCTCCCCCTTCCTCCCCTCCATCATCCCTCTCTCTTTTTCCCCAGGCCTCCCCCTCCCCTTACCTCTCCTGCCCCCCCTCCCCTCCTCCTGTTTCACCTCCTTTCCCTTCACAAGCACACCAGCAGCTCCTCCCATTGCCCCAGATCTATCAGGTAATTTGTTTATGACTGAATTCACCTTACCTCTTGCCCTCCCACTCCCTGCTCTCTCTCTCTCTCTCTCTCTCTCTCTCTCTCTCTCTCTCTCTCTCTCACCCCTTTTGTAGGTAGTAAGCATCTCTCAAATTAACTCGGAAGGAAGGGAAAGCCGGAGAGATGCTGCTGGGAGTCATGTACGATCGAAGAAGGAGAGAGAGGGAAAAAAATAAATAAACGACGTGAAAAACTTGAACAACTGCCTGTCTGCCGGTCAGCTGATGCCGAGGGGGAAAGGAAGAGAAGAAGAGAAAAGGAAAGCTGTAAGAGAAATGCCACGGAAGAGTAAAAGTGATTAGCAAGAGAGGAACGAGTCGGGAAAGAGAAGTCAGAGTAGGAAATAATTGAAGTAAACAGTTAGTAGATAAATTTAGCAAAGAGAACAATTAGTTATATATATATGAGAGACAGAGACAGAGAGAGAAAGGAAGAGAGAGAGAGAAAGAAAGAAAGAGAGAGAGAGAAAGAAAGAGAAAGACAGACAGACAGACAGACAGACAGACAGACAGACAGACAGACAGAGAGAAAGGGAGAGAGAAAGACAGAAAGAGAGAGAGAGAGAGAGAGAGAGAGAGAGAGAGAGAGAGAGAGAGAGAGAGAAGCAGGATACTGTAGATATTATGGAAGACGAGACCTTCTATACGAGTAGGTAAGTGAAAGCTAGCTGGGACATGCATGGGACGATAGAGAAGGGAACGAAGGAAAGGTTATATACTGTATACTCTGTCTTGCCAAAATATACCCACACAGCTATAGTGGTAGAAAAAAAGAGAAAGTGTGTGTGTGTGTGTTTTGTGTCTTTTAATTGTGTTTGTGTGTGTTTTTATGTGTTTGTGTGTTTTTTGTATATGTGTTTGTGTGTGTTTATTTATATGTGTTTGTGTGTTTTTTGTTTTGTGTTTGTGTGTTTTTTGTATATGTGTTTGTGTGTGTTTTGTATATGTGTTTGTGTGTGTTTTTTATATGTGTTTGTGTGTGTTAAAATGTGTTTGTATTTGTGTGTGCGTGCGTGCGTGTATTTGTGTAATTACCAATTAGTATCTTTACAGGATTGAGTGAAGCTTGTGAAATCTCCACAATATCTAATTTATTTTCGACGCACCTATGTATGTGTGTGTCCAAGGAGTAGATTATGGAGATATGGAAGTGTGAAGGAAGGATGAGAAGGAGACATAAAATAAATATGAATGGTGAAGGAGAAAATATGTGTATGAAAGGTGTGTAGGAAATAGAAAAAATATATGTGAATGAAGGAATTGTAAGTGTGAATGAAGGATGAAAAGGAGAGACAAAATGAATCTGAATGGTGAAGGAGAAAATAAGTGAATGAAAGGTGTGTAGGAGATAGAAAAAAAAATGTGAATGAAGGAATTGGAAGTGTGAATGAAGAAAATGAAAGTGTTACAATGGAAAGGAGAAAAAGGTGAGTAAGTGTGGCAGCAATGAGCAAAAGGTGAAAGTGAAAAGACACGCCAGTGGAATATCCGACCTGGTTCGTTCGTTTCCTTCCCAAACCTGACTCGAATTATCATAATATCCGGGTCACAGGGTCTCTACATGACTGGCGAGTAAATTAATAAGGAGTGATTGTGTACAGTGAAATGGTCAGTGTTAGAGAGATCAGAGACATTGGTGATTGCAGGAGTGATTGAGATCCTAATTATGTACACGTCAGGAACCTGGGTGTGTTAATAAATGGGTACTGTAAGCTGTTGTGGTAGCATTGTATAGGTACCTCATGACTACCTAATACACGTAAACAAACAAACACAACACACGCGTGCAGATTTTTTCACGTGTAGGATACCTCGCATCATCCTTACACACCCCTTGTTGTATCCTCATATATAGGGCAGAGTATATTCCTTCAGTCGACTATAGTGCACTTTACATTCTTCTTTGATTGATTTCTCTAAACTTTGCCATGAAACAAACCACCTCAGTATAGGAATGGAAGATGTAGTTTGTAGCATCATAATCAGCAGCCGTCCCATACAGTCACGCACAGAAGATTAACAAAGTCAGGAGCAATGTCAATCATCAGCATCAGTTTGGTGATAATGATAAACTTGACTCTTGATATTACCTTCCCAGCCTGTGCAAGTTATCACCATTTATTATTATATTCTGTATCCAGGCCCTCTGTTCCAACCCTACGGTGGTGATGAACGGAATCCGGTGAGGCGTGATGTCATTAATCAACATGTTGTTTTTCCCTCTCTCGGTGTTGCAAGTCTTTCACTAAATTACCTTGTTAATCATTGCAATTTACACCTTGAAGATTAAATTGTGTAGTTCTCTTTCGTCGTGTCGGCTTATAACTTTTGTATTATTTCTTTATCACAACACTTTCCTGTAGTAATAATAGTACTTCCCTTCGAGAAGAAAAGTTGTGGTGTTGGATATCAGATAGAAATGCTTGCAATGGCATTTCATCATTCAAGGTGCATATCACTGCCTCCGTAAGAGTTATGTGAGTCGTGCAATTTTTTTTTTACACAGATATGTAATAGATTATCAAAATTTGTGGTCAGATGTCATTTTTATTGGGTGAGGAGTAGGATCGTGTTCATCACTTAGATCAAACCTCACGAACACGATAACTTCTTCGTGTTGCATTCCTTATACTTTATTACATTCTGGCAGCCTTACCGATTTTACCTTCCATGAACGAAACAAACTAAGGTCTTTACCGTACTCATATAATTAAAGTTCAGTTTTAAACATAATTTTTTTTTTTTTTTTTTTTTTTTTTAATTCCATGTGGAGGTATTGCCAGGAGAAATGTATAGTATGCTGGCAATACTTTTTTATAACGCCAGAAATACAAGCAGTGCGAGGCGATGGAAATGCTCAATAAATATTTACTCAGCTGTTTGGTGTGTGAGTCTGGAATCCTCTCACTCTCCGGGGATGAAGCAATTGCTATGATCTCGTCGTGTGTGTGTGTCTAAGCCAGGCCAGTTTTTACGAGGGGTGTGGTGCTTGTCAAACGTGTGATTTTAGAATGTAAGTACGGTTCGAGTGTGGGTCGTGTTCAGTATATTATTTGTAATGTTTAACCCGTTAGCCTCGACCCAACACGACCTGACTGACTTGACTGACTATCTATTGGAATGAACAACTTTCCTCGTCCTCTTGCCTTTCCCTCCTTGCTAACAACATTCTTCCTGCTCTGGTTTTTCTATACTTCTTCTGGTTGCCTTCACTGACCTTCTTCTCTCCACTCCCTCTCCATCCCATGTGTGAGGAGTGTACCCACCCAACCCAGGGCAATGCACTCTCTGGCTCTGTTGGTGTTGTGGACCATGGAGGGTACAACTGCACTGGAAAAAATTCTCGTCCATCGCAACTCAACATAAGAAAATTTGCTTTATTTATGGTCGTGTATTTTTTTGTAATTCGTCACACGAACGAATACTGACAAGAAATTTATTACAGTGATCTAAGGAGGTAGAAGCCGAGCATTTATTTGTCATCGCCACTTTACAATAACTGTTATATATTATACTGTATTGAAGAAAACACAATATGAATAGTAACGAGAAGAATGATGGCGCTTACGTCGGTACCATACAGAACCGACAGTGCTACATAATTATATACCGGTACTGTATCTGCTGTTTTACATTATGATACTGTACTTACTTTCTCTACATTCTATACATATATACTGTATCTCTAAACAGTATTCATCCCGTATTGCATAATGATACTGTAGTTACTTTCTCTACATTCTATACATATACCATCTACTTCTCCTGACTCTCACTACGATATACTATACATACACTCGATGCAATACACAACTTTCACCACATTCCCATATTTAATGTTCGATATTTTTTCCTTCAGCTTCATCCTCACTTTTATTTACTCATTTCTCCTTCGATAGATTCTGTATGATCATGCTGACTTAGTTATTATCGTTACTACCTGATTTTCATACGTTCTCTGGGCTGCCTTTTCCTCTTACTTAGATATCAGCTGAATTAAAGTCTTTCCATGTATATTAACTTTTACTTCTTTCTTTCGAGATTGTGGTTTTCCTTTCCACTTTCCTCTTGTATATTACTGCGACCCTGATGACATTCGTGACGTGTTGGTGTCACATTATAACTCCTTGACTTGTTGGACAGACATTGGACATACAGTACAGTCGGCGGCAAAAGTCATGGCGCCTCACTTGCTTCACCAAGACAGGCAGTGTTCATGGACTCGAGAATTACGCACGTTTTCTACACCTAATAATCTCGAGTCTATGAACATCGCGTGCCTCGGTGAAGCAAATGAGGTGACAGGACTTTTGCCGCCGACTATACATTGGACATTTTTACCAAGAGTTCAGAGAATAACAAATTACCATATACTTAAGAATTGTCTTCCCATCTCACTTTCCCTTCTGGTAGTATCTCTCCGTGGGAAGGTATTGCCTGTTGCTAAGATATGGGCACTACGTTAAGGGTTTTGCCGCCCCTTCGGACCCTCCCTTTCGTATCTTTCCATTTTTTTCTTTCTTTCTTCTCTGTTTCTTTTTCGTTGTGGTATAATTAAGGCCTTCCTCGGCTACCACGGTCATTTTACTTCCTTATTTACAGACTCACGAAATTAGTGTCCACTTCACCAATAATTATTTATTAATTTAACATTTGTCTTTTCACGTTTCTTACAACTAATAATAATGACTGTATGTTTACCAAGTCCAGTTATAAATTTCAGTCTCTATTTTTTTTTGCTTTGTTGATTGCCTTTCCTTATATTTGTTGCAACGTCATATATATATATATATATGTATATATATATATATATATATATATATATATATATATATATATATATATATATATATACAGAAAATTAGTAAAGCTTAAAAATCAACGTACAATATATATATATATATATATATATATATATATATATATATATATATATATATATATATATATATATATATATATATATATATATATATATATATATATATTGTACGTTGATTTTTAAGCTTTACTAATTTTCTGTATTTCTTGTTCTTATCTTTATTTTTACGTTGTATTGTCCTCCCTTTCTCAGCCCCAGAACCTGTCCCCCGTGCTGTTATTAAATGACAGGCACAACCAACATTACACGATGGAAGGTTTCACTTCCTGTTTCACATGCACATTACACATCTGATGCTCACCACTCTCTCTCTCTCTCTCTCTCTCTCTCTCTCTCTCTCTCTCTCTCTCAGCTGATGATCCCACCTCGCCGTTCTAACCACTCCCCCCCCCCTCATTTATTTTAGGTGAGGTAACAGCAAGGACAAAGTATTCCGAGCCTGGCTGTGTCTGGAAAATGAAGATGAGCGAGTCACTAGTCCTCTTACTTAACATATATAGGCTGGAGGAAATATTAACCTCATCTATGCCAAAACTAGATTACCTTCGTTGTTGTCTCACTTGTTTTTGACTCTACATGTTGAGCTGATGACCTAGCTACCCCCTCCCGCCCCCCCTCCCTTCAAACCCTTCCTTCCCTCCCCCCTCCCCATCTTCCTCTACCATCCCTTCCCATCCCTTCCCTCCTCCAACTTCCTCTTCCATCCCTTCCCACTTCTCCCCTCCTCTCCTTTCTTCCCACCCATCCCTTTCCCCCCTCATCCTCTCCCATCCCCCCCCCCCCTCCTGCATGCCTGACACACCCTTCTTTCGGAAAATAGAGAGAAGAGGAAAACAGGAAGAAGACAGAAACAAAGAGAAAGTTAGTGAGAAACAGAGAGGCAGTGAGAGGGAGAAGTGGGTAGGAATGGGGAGGGGAGAAAACGAGAGAAAGTTAGTGAGATACAGAGAGACAGTGAGAGGGAGAAGTGGGTAGGAATGAGGAGGGGAGAAAACGAGAGAAAGTTAGTGAGATACAGAGAGACAGTGAGAGGGAGAAGTCATGGGTAGGAATGGGAAGGGGAGAAACAGGCTACTCTTTTCCGCCACAATGAGAGAATAACGTTGAGAAATTACCGTGGGAACATATGAGAGGGAGACCAACATTGAGTAACAAGGGGTGAGGGAGGAGCCAACACCTGTCTGGAAAAAGGTGGTGGTGGTGGTGGTGGTGATAATGGTTATGGTGGTGGTGGTGGTGATGATGATTTGGTTATGGAAATGATGGTGATGGTTATGGTTAGTATGATTTTTTTTTTATGTTCTGACACTGGACATAGGCTTCATCACGTCCGTTACCGTGCCTGAAACTGGATTTGGAAGAGTAACTATTTTCAACCCCTCACCTGAGAGGATTCGATCTCCCGACATGTAGGTTACGAGTCCAGCTTACTAACCACTCAGCCATGTCCCGATGGTGGCAGTGATGATAGTGGTAGTGGTGGTAGTGGTAGTGGTGATAGTGGTAGTGATAATAGTATAGTGGTGGTTGTAATAATGCACTACTATTTACATGTAACTAATTACAAAAAGCGATGTTAGTCATGTTACTCAGTCGCTCCATGCAGCCTCTCACTCCACTGTCAAACTTTCAAACTTTCAACAGCCTAGTTATGTGAAGCACCTGAGGCCATGTATGTACAGTCAAGAGCCATAATAAGTGTCCAGATCTGCTTCGAATTGCCTGATGGAGTATGTAGCATGAAACGAGCTCCAACAAGTATGTATAAGACATGTATATAAACCTTGTAATTGGTTCAAAAGTATGTCAAATGAATCCCAACTTCAACAAGACCTACATGGATACATATTATGGTTCATGACTGTACAATCTAGTCATCCAACACGTACAATCTAGTCATCCAACACGTACAACCTAGTCATCCAACACGTACAACCTAGTCATCCAACACGTACAACCCTAGTCATCCAACACGTACAACCTAATCATCCAACACGTACAACCTAGTCATCCAACACGTTATATATGACAGCCTTGGTGGTGGTGGTGGTGGTAGTGATGATAATGATTGGTACCAGTTCAGGAATGTTATTAGTGTGTTCTATTATATTAAGACTTATTAGTTCAGCTGCTTTCAACAGGTTCTACTCGTGCCAAACCAGTCCACAATTCTCGCCTCGAGGTAGAGAATACTTAGGCAAGCTATCTACTAGAAACAAATGATGACTTTTACAGTTACTTATGAATACCTATTATTATTATTATTATTAATATCCTTTTTTTTTTTTTTTTTTTTTTTTTGTCAAATGGAAACACGAATATCATCTAACGACTTAACCTAATGTTAGTTAAGCCATTATTACCTTCAAGTCGTTATATAATCAGATTCTGGCCAAGACAAGCCTATGAAGCAATGAAGAGACATTACACACAGTGAAGTTGATGGTAGGTGTGGCAAGGCAGCCCAGGACAAGGTCATTCACTCCACACTACACCAGGACCTGACGACCTCCCGTGACCTCTGAACGACCTACTGTACGCTCTGGAGGTCAGTCAAGTCAAGAATCATAACATCTTCTGGACGTCATGAAAGATATTATTACCCATAGAAAAGGTGCAGTTCATTTGCAGTTTAAGGGGAGAGTATACTTTTGATAGATTGGAGTGCCTTGATTCCTCCAAAGTATGTCAGGAAACAGACCCAGAGGAAGAAAATTAATGGTATCCTGTTGCCTGGAATAGTTTGGAGGAATCATTTGCTCCAGATTTGCCAACACTGTACATCCCCCATAACTCTCCAAAGAAAATATGACTAGTGAAGGAATTGCCATCGCTCATTTTCTCCTGAACCCCTGGATACCTTGTTCGTTAAGAATGTAGTGCTTAAAAGTTCGAGATTCATCAAGTGTTACTGTTTGTTTATGTTTTTAGTCTAGCTAGGTGCGTCTATCATACTCAACTAAAAAAAAAAAAAAAAAAAAAAAAAAAACACTGCCGAGTGGAATGGATCTATAGTTTGGCTTCTTTTAATTAGTAAGCTCATTGATAGCCTTGATAAATGACTACAAATACTGCACTTCCAATTGTCATTATACTCCACACAAACACTAACATACACGAACACCTTCACAACACTACACTCATATGTGAATAAAAATATACTCATAATTTTATATACATACCTACATACAGACTCCCACACTTGTACACATAAAATATACGCATCATTTTATATATACATACCTGCATACAGACTCCCACACTTGAATACATTAAATATACGCATCATTGTATATACATACCTACATACAGACTCCCACACTTGAATACATAAAGACTTTCATACATAATATTATACAAAACATAAAACGTATACTCAGACCAGTAGTTCATTAGAAAGTGACGGAACCTGAGGAACATGTTATATTATTCTGCATGTTTAAGGGGAGGGTATACTTTTGGTACATTGGAGTGCCTTGATTCCTCCAAAGTATGTCAGGAAACAGGACTAGAGGGACAAATATAATGGTGTTCTGTTGCTTGGAATAGTTTGGAGGAATCATTTGCACCAGATTTACCAGCAGTGTACTACCGCCTCAGTGAGTAACTATTGGTTGACACTGTTACTGTTGTTTTCTCTCAACTAAGACACTCGAGAATTAGATTAGCCTATACCTCAATTTGGGTGATTTGTTTGATAGCACAGCTTGGATCAAACACAATCCTTCACTAATAAGCCTCTAACATCCACTCTCTGTTTATAAGGGCTACTTGTCATATGTATAGGCTATATGTATGTACTAGAGAATACAGCTTCCTCAAAACTCATAACAAAAGACCCTGGCAATACTGGGACACTGTGATTCTTTACAGAGTTTGTGGAGTAATCAGTATCGTTTTTAATTCACCCGACAACATCCAACTCCATTCACTTCTTAGTATCGCATTCATCCCACTCACCTTCATCATTATAGAAGTTGTTGTGGCCACTTTACTTTCTTCTCCTCGGCAGATCCACTCGTGTCTTATCACTTCCTTGTTCCTCTACTCTTCCTATTCCTTCTCCTCGTTGTGTTCCTCCTTATTTATTGTCTTTCGTTGCTTCCTATCACCTTCTTATTTGTTTATCTTCCCACTTCTGTTCATAGGGATTTTATTTCACTGTTGCATCTTAGTAATGTATCCATTTATTTTGTTTTTCACTGGTTTATTTTCCCTTTTTTCTCTCTCTTTTTTATCACTGTTTATCCTTCGTCGATGTGCAGATACCGTGATCTTTGAACAATATTTTCTTCACACTTTAATTCTTATTATTCGTTCTTTTCAATTTTCGTTACGTGTGTCTTAATTAAAATTATATATCTTTTTTCACCATAAAGTCGAGATTTCACTCATAATATACTCTGTTGACTGAAAAAGAAAACAAGGTGAAAAAGTTGGGATGTAAATGAAATGTTTATATATGTTAATGTTAGTTTGGTGTTGATTAGGTTAATATAATATTATTGTAGGTTGGAGTGTTTATGGTTTAGTGTATAGTCAAGAGTATATAAATTATAGTGTTATGTTGTGGGTGGTAATAATATGTTTGGCTTTGGTTGAGTTTGATGGTAATACGTGTATGTACTGTAATGGTCACGGTTGAGTTTGTATTAGGCCTAGTACTAACTCGACCGTGGTAATGCTGTTCATATTATTGGTGGTCTCCGTGGTGGTGGGATGCGTGGTGGTCGCTAGTTGGGGTTTCGCTTTCTTTCCGCATTGTATACACATTTTTATGTTCTGGTTACTGAAGAACTTTCCTGTCATTTTGTGATTACGTTTATATTTGCTTTTGAATGGTTTAAATCTTCACTTAGTTTATCCTTTGAATGTGATCAGCCACACAAGCACGTGATGAACTTCAAAACAGACTGGTAAACATCCCCAGAACTATAATAAGAATTAAGAATAGTAACAGCTACGTTAGGAATAGAACGTCATATGTTACGAACACGAATCCCACTGAAGCCATTACACTCCAAACCTTACTGGTTGTGAAATAATTATTATAATCACGAATATTAGGCCGTATATGGACGAACGTGAACTATGGACCCGTCCTGCAAACGATGGTTAACAATGGTTATCACGGAAGATCCTACAACAACCAAGTATGGACGTACTTGAGCGAAACGACACGAGCAGCGTGTGGTGGTAAGTGGGATGTGAAGTGTGTGTGTGTGTGTGTGTGTTAGTGAAAGTCGTTTGGCCACTGACCAGCCTGGCTCCTCGCGCCACGGAGGATGGGAAGCGACTGTCTGCCGGCACTCACCTGGCTCATTCACCTCACCGCTGCTGCTGCCGCTACAGTCTCCCCCACATGGGTATACATCTCCCATGGCACTGCTTGAGAGATAGAGAGGAGGAGGAGGAGGGGGGGGGGGACGAAGATAAAACAATAGTGGCATCATCCTGAGGCACAGTGAAACTTTATACCTGAGGCAGTGACATTAATAACACAGATTTATCTTATAAGTACATACAGATTCTCACCTCACCTTCAGTACTGAAACGTTAAAATACAAATACAAGGCTGATATTACACCGTAGTAAACTTTCATGGGTTCTCCGTCTTTCATTTACCGTTCGTTGATCAGTTTTACACCGTCCATACCTGTAGAACTCTTTCAATCATCTGAGTGGGAATAGAATTGGGCTTAGATATCAACAGTTTGAATAAGGATATCTGTCATCTGTTGTGAGCGATATGAAGGGCGACTGATTCCTCCAAACTATTCAGAAAAGTCTCCAACTCATATATACTGAGCTAGTAGTCTGTTTCTCAAAATAATTTGGAGGAAATTGTAACCCTTCATTTTGTTCTCAGGAGATGACCCGATGTACTGAGGGAATGTAGTACATGTACAGGTGTGTTACTGGTGGCACTGTTTGTTTGTTTGTTT
The DNA here is from genome assembly GCA_034508575.1 of Petrolisthes manimaculis. Taxonomy (NCBI): domain Eukaryota; kingdom Metazoa; phylum Arthropoda; class Malacostraca; order Decapoda; family Porcellanidae; genus Petrolisthes; species Petrolisthes manimaculis. The sequence goes on from JAWZYT010000062.1 coordinate 251,879, forward strand.
GTTTGTTTGTTTTGGGAGGTGGAGATGACACACCCACACATTTCAAATCATGTAATTAATTCTCTCATCTTTGGTTTCCTTCCCCCTTCTTACCTTTTAAAGTGAGCAGTACACTCGCAGCGTCATCACGGCAAATAGGAAGGTAATGTTTTCTCCAAACTTGTGCCACAGAACAGACTACTTCACTATGGTTGCTGCTTTGTGAAAAGTTTGAGGCATCAGTTGCCTGTTACACTACACTAACCACTTACCTTTTCAAAGGTCGAGGTTGATGGTGATTTCTTGTGATCAGCTCAAGACGAGTTTTCTTCACCTTTAGAAAAAAACTTACCTTACTTTCACGAATGTACTCTGTAATGAACTACGTAAACTTTAACAGTTGGTATTCATATTCGACCTGATGTTTTTGTGGGTAGGCCTATCTCTTTTGTGAGGTCCGTGGGTATAATGTCCAAAAACACATTTCAACAGACTAACTAACAGTGGCTGTCAGACACTAGTTTCCTGACAGTCAACCCACAACAAAGAAACTCTACGATACCTTCCCAGGTTTGTACTTCCAACTCATGGTATAACACTGGGTACCCTGTATTGAAAGTTTAACCAGTTCAATATGCAAATTGCAATGGGCCGAATTGTAATAAAAATAAAGGTTTAATACAATATATGATGGAGATAACTGCTAAATTTTTTACTCTATAGACTTTGTGTAGCCACCGTAGTCAAACCAGCCAAAAATAATCTTGTATACGGCTTTACCTATACTATTTTTTTTTCTAACATGGGTAAATGTAGCGAGCATGACAATAACATGGCTGAAAATAAGAATGTGTCACAATTCGTCATTTCTATCCCGCCAAAGTAATATTTACTTTAATGAATGCGTGTAGACAAATAATTTGCATATGTGTATCGGTAGCCATGTGAGTACGGATGTGTGTGCCATTGTTTATACATATGATTTCCTTCGTATGCATTATCGTGTATGTATGTGTGTGTGTGTGTGTGTGTGTGTGTGTGTGTGTGTGTGTGTGTGTGCAAGAAGGTACATGAAGAGAATGGTTGTTTATCACTGAGGTATATGTCAGGGATAAAGTAGAGAGAAGTAGGGCAGAGAAAGGTGGTAGCTAGGCAGTGAAAAGGTTGACAAACAAGCTGAATGGAAGTGGTGAAGGGGCAGTTATGTATATGATGCAAATTTTCCCATGCGTGATAAAACTTTAGATCTCAGCGCTAGAAAAGTGGAGAAAGACTTAAAGGACCTAATGATGAGTGTATATATGAGACCTGGTGGCTTCTAATTCCTCCTGATAATGCCACGAAACAAGCTTCTTTAATGTAGGTGGTGTTTAGTGGTAGTGTTTGAAGGACTCTCTAACCTCTAATTTTCTTACCATATCACGAGATTTCATATGTTGCAGTCAGAAAATTGGAGGTAAATGGGTCCTTCAAATATTGCCACGAAACACCCACCACCTATATATGGAAGGAGCTTGTTTGGTGGCATGGTCAGGTGGACTCAGAAGCATCTAGTTTTTATACACGATCACAGGGTCCTTAAGAGATATAGGCCTATTGTATAGTGATTGGGATGACATTGTGGAAAATTTTAGCTCTTGGGGAAATTGGGTTTTCCTTGTTACTTAAGTCATCAGGCATTGCTTTTATATTATTAATATTATTTATATTATTATATATTATTTATATTATTATATTATTTATATTATTATGTTATATATTATATTATATTATTTATATTATTATGTTATATATTATATCATATTATATAATTATTATATGTATATTATATTTGTTTTTCAGAGGAAGCTGGTGAAGTGTTGAGCCGCGGTGTTATGAAGGGCAAAGGTGAGTGTTATAAAGACGGTTTCTGTTTCTTATCTCACCGCTCCATGACTCTCTCTCTCTTCTTCATCTGACTACATTCTTTCACTCTACCTTCTTATAATTATCTAAAAAGAAAAGGAAGCGTATCTCCTCTTACTTGTTGTAGCTAATAATTATGTGGTCAGTTAGGTTTTTGTCGTATACGTTTGTTAGCTGCAGTGAATTCTGATTGTAAAGAGAAAGGAGGGAGGAAATAGAAAGAGAATCATCTTAACTATTACTATAACTTATTACAGTACCTTCATAGAATAAGAGAAAATATTTATTTCTAGCCAAACTTGTCTGAGACCGAAAAAAAAAGGTTTAGTAGTAGAAAAAAAGTTAATTCGATCTTCATTTCAAAAGTGTAACGCATCGTAGGGCTCTCCCAGGGCAGGATTGAGACCTCCTAGAGACTATTTTGTGACCGTGTCTTGCTGAGAAACAACAAACTCTACGGACATCACACGCTCATGTTAAGCAAGTCAGTTTGCCAATCGTAAAGGAAGGACGGGGAGACCTTCATGTAATGCTCCCTGCAGGCCACTACTTTCCCTCTCAGTCATAAACTAATCTACCTCCCTCCATTCTCCCTCCTCCCTCCCTCCCTCACCCTTATTATGGCAAAGGCTCGCACCGATACCTTCCTCCCTTGGGGGTGCTGGTAAACCATTCAACAACAATACCCCTCCCTTTACCTCTCTTATTACCCTTCCTTTCCTCCCTCCCAGTATGTGTCTTATGCTGTTTCCTATAATACTTTCCTTCTCTGTGTATCCTTTCACTCACTCCTTTACTTCCCCTGCATCCCATTGTATTCTCTTCCATTACTAATCCTTTCTCCCCACCTTCGTCCCTATCCTCCCGATTTCTTTATGCTATCCTCTTCCTCCTCTTACATCCCTCCTACTCATCATCCTCACCTCTCTCTCCTCATATTCCTCCTCCTCCCTCTCTACCATCCATTCTTATCATGTATAATTATATATATATTTTAAAAGATCAAACGGATGAATGGAAGGTGTTATATCCCCAATCCAAAGAGTCAAAATGTTTCTGTAATTCAGACTTGATATGGAGGGGAAAATTGACAACGCCTGAAGTGAACTTGCAAACATCTTGAGGCGACTGTATGTATGTACAGCCACAATCAAAATTTAATATCCACCGACACTTTCCTTCTATCATCATAAATATCTTGGTAATAAATAACAACACGTGTATGATTTTGCAGCACCTCATGATAGAAATTGAGGGGGTTGAGTTGACGTACAGTAAGGTGTTGTATGATTATATTTTGATATGATATTGATTTATTTGCACGACGGAAGGAAAGTGTCGGTGGATATTTGATTGTGGCTGTTCATGTAGCTGTACCTCCCTCCCTCCCTCCTCCAACGTGGGTGTATGCTTTCCCTGGGCATTTCCTCACTTTCTCCTTCCCACTATGCCTTCCTTGTCTCTATGCATGACTACTTTCTCTTCAGTCTCGATTTCTTTTTCGTATTTCTTCCTTCCCTCCTTCTTTTTTCCTTCATTGCTTTTTGTATTTTTTCTCTTTTTTCCTTCCTTGTCTCATCCCCCTTACTTTCTTCCCTCCATTTCTTCCTTTCTTCAAGACTTACCCTCACCCTCCCTCCCTCCCATCCATCCAGCCAATCTTATCTCCTATTTCCTTCCTTCCTTCCTTCCTTCCTTCCTTCCTTCCTTCCTTCGTTCGTTCCTTCCTTCCTTCCTTCCTTCCTTACCTCTCTCAACACAATAGACACAGTAGTAATTGCCTGTTCCTTTGCTTTCACACGGCCCATGCATCGTCCTACCAACGTGTCTGTCGGCTTGTCGGTCTCTTGTTGTTTGTTTCTCAGATCGATTTCTATGAGTTTTGGACAACAAAGATTATCCTATTCTATTCCCTTTCAACTCATCTGCTTTTAGTCCATTTATATTTCACAAATCACAAGTCGGTATTGGTGAGAGAGAGAGAGAGAGAGAGAGAGAGAGAGAGAGAGAGAGAGAGAGAGAGACGCAGACAGACAGACAAGGAGAGAGAGAGAGAGAGAGAGAGAGAGAGAGAGAGAGAGGGTTTAATTATGTACTACAGTTTTTGATAACACAGTTGCTTCCCTCTGAGTGGTGGTTCATTATGAGACAACAGCAAAGGCAAAGTTACCCACTCACTCACTCATGGATGTACAGTTGGCCTCAGGAATTCGTATACACCACTGTGACGTCAAGGCTTAATTCGTAACAACTAGAAAGAACACATCACTCGTAATTATCCAAAATCATCCCTATACACAAACTTCTTGGAGGACTGGGGAAATACATTCAGAGGACGCCTGATAGTTCATTGATTTAGCAGCTGTGGTAAAAAAAAAAAAAAAAACACACACACAGAAATGTCTAGGGTATATTGGGATACGTAGCCATATATAGGGACTACTTTCGTGTTAGATGAAAATAATCACTGTTAAAGATTATAGTTCTCAGAAACATCGTCGGTCCAGTCGAAATGAATAAATAATGATAAATAGACACCCACTTTCCACTCATCTCTTAGTCTTCGTAATTAGGGCCATTGTCAGTCATCTCAAGGGCGTCCTCTCACACTTCCCCCTTTCACACACACACACACACACACACACACACACACAAACACACACACACACACACAGGCGTATTTGGTCAGCTTAATCGCATGTTGGCTGATTAGATTAATAGTATATGATTAATGTAAAGGAATGGAAGTCGGGGAAAGTGGGAAGGAAGGACGATAAGAAAGTGAATGGTGGAAGGGTAAAAAGGAAGGGAAAGAAAAATTGAAGATAAAATAAGGGAGTAAACTAATAAAACTTAAAGATGGAAGGGAGAAAAAGAATGCCGCCATGAGGAAAAGTACATATATAGAGGAGATAAAGTATATAGATGCGGTGTGGAGATGGGAATGAAAGACGTGTGAGGGGAAGTAAAAGTGAAGAGTGATAATATATGATATGATCCCAGTAACACGAGATGATGATGTGGCCACGTGGGATATCAGGTGGTGAGAGAGAGAGAGAGAGAGAGAGATAGAGAGAGAGAGAGAGAGAGAGAGAGAGAGAGAGACGCAGACAGATAGACAGACAGACAAGTAGAGACAGACAGACAGACAAGTTGAGAGAGAGAGAGAGAGAGACGCAGGCAGACAGACAAGTAGAGACAGACAGACAGACAGACATACAAGTTGAGAGAGAGAGAGAGAGAGAGAGGTGGTAATAAGATTAAGAGTGAGTAGTAGAAAGTTTTGTCTGCTTGGTCTCCCAGGATGTGGAGGAATAGATTATAGAAAATTGTGAAAGTTAGGACAATTAGACAAACCTGACGTTCATATTATCGACAACTCGACTCCTCGGTTTAATTGAAACACCGAACAATCCGAGGATGATATAGATATACACACTCAGGCACTCCCCGAGCTTCACTCCTTCATTCAATCACACTCCCCACTCTACCACCGGAATTGAGATAAACACTAGAAATCCCCAATCGCCACTCGACGGCCAGTCTATTACACTCCCACTCCCTACCAGCCTCTCATCTCTCATGCACTTCATATCATCTTTTATTACTTTTCTTAATTAACCTCACTCTCACTTCTTCCAATTCTCGCCTTCTCATTCCTCACTTTCATTTTCACTCCATTTCGTCGTCATTTCCTCTCCTTCCTCTTAATATTTCCCTACTCTTCTCTTATCTCCCTCTTCTCCCTCTTCTCCCTCTTCCCTGTTTATTTTTTCCCTCATCACTCACTCATTTCCATTTCCTTTCCTTCAATATTTCTCTCACACCGTTTCTTTTCCTCCCTCTTGTTTCTCCCTTTACTCTATTCCTCCTCCCTCCTCCGTTTCCGTTTCCCCACCATTTCTTCTCTCCCTCTGTGTTCCTCTCCTCTACATTGCTAACTTCTTCTTGCCCTGTTTTTTTTATTTTACATCCGGCTCTCTCTTCTCCTTTTACATCCTTCCCTCTAACCCACTTCTCACTCATCTCTTCCTTTCCTGCATTACCTCCATCCTTCTCTTCCTCCTCTTCCTCTTCTTTACTCCTCTTTCTCTTCTTCCTCCTCTTTCTCTTTCTCTTCCTCCTCCTCCTCTTCTTGTTAATCTCCCTCACTTGTTCACTAAATCACCTGTTCATATAAGTGGTCAGTTTTGTTTTTGTTCCTTGCAACATATTTTCTTCGCTTTCTAGTTTTTTTTCTCTCGTCTCTAGCTTCCTTCCCTCCTCCTCTCTCTCTCTCTCTCTCTCTCTCTCTCTCTCTCTCTCTCATGTTGAATTTATTATGAATTATTCGTCGCTGCATTTATATTTATTAATATTTCCTGTGTGTCCAACAACAAATAATATGCTGTCATTTGTAAGAGACTAAAAAGAAACGTAAGATGCATATATATTGTGTGACATGATATTTTTTTGTTTCTATTCTATATGTGTAGTTTTGTACAGTGGTCTCCAGATGTGATGGTAAGTTTTCATATTGTTTGGACCCGTGAGTGTTGAGATAAGAATTAAGGGGGTAGTACACTCACTGTCTATAAAACTGAAGCAAATTATTCCTCTAAAGTTTAAACTATTCCCAGCAACAGGACACCTTTATTTTTTTGTTAATCTACTCTTGTTTCCTGGCATACTTTGGAGGAATTAGAGCACTCCAATTTACCACAAGTATACTCTCCCTTTAACACCATTATATCAGATGGTCAACTAACTTCTGAATGATATGTAAATACTTCTTTTGGGGACTGAACATTATTTACGATTCACATTCTATATATATTAACATTACTTTATATTCACCAGTAGTTCTCTGTCAGTTGCTGTTTTTTGCTGTTGTTGTTGTTTTTATTGGAGGGGGATACATTCTCTTGCCACTTTTTATTGGCTTTCATTCCTACACTCGCTATATAAATTAAAGTTTTTTCCTTGTTCGTGTCGTACAAATTGCAAGCTCTTTCTTGTGTGTGTTTTTATTTTATCTTCCAATACAGTCAATCATACAGACAGACACCCAATGGGAACTGAGATTATGATTTATTTTATACACCATTAGTTTATTCAAGATGTGTGTTTTTGACGACAGGTATATATCAGTTCTATGGTTGAACAGTCGGCAATAGGAATTCTTAAACATGGAACTAGAAGGTCATTATTTTAGATATACTGCAATGAATACTGCAATGAATGGTCTACCAAGTGACTCGGTGACTGCAAACAACAAACTCAATAATAATGTTGTATTGCAGTTAGGTAATATTACTTTTTCTATATGTATTGCAGTTAGGTAATATTACTTTTTCTATGTGTTGAAAACTCTCGAAAACAAGAGCGTGTGTACGAATTCTTTTGGCCAGTTGTACAGTATATGTTTGTGTAGTCGTTCGCCATTCACTTTCTTCCTTTAACTATAGGATAATATACTCTAATTCTATGGGACCTCTATCTATACACAATATAACCCCATCCTATCAGTCATCGCTGCATCGCCTTGTCCAGTGGTTTCCTTACGTCTGATCACATCTCCAAGTCTCAGAGGGGAGAACTCACGTGCTCATACATTTTTGTAAATGTTTGTACATTTCTTATGTTTTCTGGTATAAATTTCTATGGAATATATTTACATATTTACCATAAAAATATTTCAATGGCAATATTATGTTAAAAAAAAGTATGAAAACAAAGATAATGATAGTTAGTTGCCTTTTATTGAAATTGATTGCAGGATTCATCAAAGGCCTGCCGCATCAATATTAGATAATATATCTATATATATGTGTAATAACTATACACTGAGTACTCTATTGTATATTGGGTTACGACACGATAACTGGGAACCACTCAGTGCATGGGCTCTATCTATACAATGGTTTTTTTTTTCTCTGATAATCCCTTATCTAACGGGTGTGGTGGTTGTCATTAACAGTATGATCATGGTGTCAACGTGATGAGTGTCATGCTATAATAAAATGATGTAGTTCTGAGACGGAAGTAAGGACCCAAATAAAAAAAAATTGAGAGAGAGAGAGAGAGAGAGAGAGAGAGAGAGAGAGAGAGAGAGATGGGTGTGGGAAAGCAGAGGTTATTGTCGAGGTTTGGACGAGCCTAAAGTATTGTAGTAGAGTAGCGTGTGTGTGTGTGTGTGTGTGTGTGTGTGTGTGTGTGTGTGTGGTTTCGTAGAGATTCTGTGATGGTTAAGGAGGCAATTCTTTTTTGGTATATTGGAGTGCCTTGATTCCTCCAAAGTGTGCCAGGAAACAGATCCATGTGAAGACAAATAAATGGTGGTGTTAGTATAGTGACGTGTGTGATGTTGTAATGGAGGGGGGGGGGTTGTTGTTGTTGTTGTTATTGTGGTTGTGTGTTTATTTAATGTGGTTGTTGAATGCTCGACTGAAAAAAAATATTAATGATAGCAACTTGTTCTTATTATGTTGTCATCAGAGAGAGAGAGAGAGAGAGAGAGAGAGAGAGAGAGAGAGATCATAGCACAACATATTTTTTTTCCCCGTCAAGCAGATTTTTTTTTTTTTTTTTTTTTTTTTTTTTTTTTTTCTACATCATATTGTCGTGTTGAGTAATCAAGCTCAGGTATATTTGTTAATGTATATTATTTATAGACCTTCTGGGATCATACTCCTCTTGGTTGGCTCCTCCTCCTCTCTCTTTTGACCTCAATCTGCATGGGATGATGATATACGGTAGTGAAATGTTTGTGTTTTCGTGTGTATCATTTTTTTCATGTGTGTGTGTGTGTTTTTTTTTTTTTTTTTTTCTGACAACACATACAAAGGAAAGCCAAAAGAAAAGTTTAAAGCCATTCCTTATTCTTATTGTCATTGTCACTGTACTTTCTCTCAGACTCTTTGTTATTTTGCAGTCCCCTGTTTTTTGTTTTGTTTTTCTCCTCACATCTTTGTATAGAAGGAGTTTATCAGTTTGTTATGGTTACCCCTGGTCCACACTTGTCCATCTTATATACCTCACTTATTTATACTCATCTAAGTATTTTTATGTTCTTATTTTCTAGTTATTTTCGTACTGTTTCTCCTTCTTGCCTTTTTACGTTATTATTTTCTAGTTACTCTTTGTCATTGTACTGTTTCTCCTTCTTTCCTTTTTATGTTCTTATTTTCTAGTTACTTTTGTCATTGTACTGTTTTTCATTCGTACCTTAAATTTACGTTCTTATTTTCTAGTTACTTTTGTCATTGTGCTGTTTCTCCTTCTTTCCTTTTTATGTTCTTATTTTCTAGTTACTCTTTGTCATTGTGCTGTTTCTCCTTCGTGCCTTTTGACTCTTTTATTGTTTGTATTGTCTTCCCTTTCTCAGTGCCTCTCCATGGTAATCCACTCCTCGTCTTCCACTCTCTCCAATGTGTTGTGCCCCCGTTGCAACATTACATCTTGACAATCAACACTTTCCATCTGCGGGTATGAGTGGGAAGGGGAAGTGAATGCAGACGAAGGTGGGAGAGGCCTGAAATGATGACTCTCCTTCACCATTTCCCGTCTCTTTCATCACTCGGGGTGGTTAATTCTCTTCATGTCAGTGCCCCTCGCCTATCAGTAATGTTCATATGTATTATCTAGATTGGCTACTTCTATTATTACGGCTCTGCATTTCCGTCCTGTCAGTCATTCTTGCTTGGATCGCGTGTGTTGGATCTTTCGTGTTTCCCCCCGAGGACTATTGTTTTAGTTTCCAAGATAACCCGCCTTCACTCACTTAAAATTATTAAAGTTGGTGGGAAAGGGAAAAGAAATGTCATTCATAAATAAAATTTATAATATTTTATGAAAACCCAAACGAGTCCCGGCATGAAATTGTCTGTCGAAATTCTTGCAATTGTTTGAGGGAAGCTTGAATATCAACTGAGATATATATCGATCAGTATAATATAATTCCTCATACAGTCTATCACCATGTAGGCCACACGCACATGCAGGGCTGAGTCAGAGAAAGTGTTTCCTCGCTCCTTCGCACTGGATGTCTGATATTGTGGTCTGAAGGTGTACAGTCACCATCCAAAGTTTGTATCTTAGTATAAATCTTGTTGAAATTTCACATAATCTGACCCAGCAGTGAACCAATTAAATACAACACATAAGGGACCCTGTGCTATAGTCAGAAAATTGGAGATAAATGAGTCCTTCAGATGTTGCCACGAAACACTATCTACTGTATATGGAAGGAGCTTATTTGGTGGCATAGTTATAGGAGGAATCAGAAGCCTCCTATTTGCATACAAGATCACAGGGCCCTTAATCTTTCTCATATTTGCTGAAGCTCGTTTAATATTCCTTCATGGTAGTCGTAGGCTCGAAGCAGACCTGGGTAAGCTAAACAATTATTATGGTTCTTGACTGTACAACAATAATCATAACCAATTAAAATTACCTCATATTTCTGGAGCTCATGGATGACGAATATAATGTTTTGTCATTTTGAGTCACGTGGTGTTCTTCTGAGTTACATATCAAAGTTACATTTTCAAAGACGTAAGTAGGTGTTCAAAATCATGGGAAGAGAACGTTCATGTCTTCTTGGTTGATGATGATGATGATGATGACGGCTTACATATTATCATTTTAATATTTACTGCAACGTTAGAAAGACAAGATCATAATATTATTTTGTTTTCTTGGTTAGGATTGTATTCAAATGGATTTGTTGAATCATAAATTACTTGTGTGGAGAGAGAGAGAGAGAGAGAGAGAGAGAGAGAGAGAGAGAGAGAGAGAGAGAGAGTGAGTGAGGTGCGAGATATTCACTGAAATTTGCATAGATCATTGAGAGTTTAGCAGTGTCGTAGAATTTGTAATATTTACTTAAAACTAACCAAAACAAAGATAGAAAAAAGAGAAATTAGCAATTCAGATGACGTGGAATTTCCTGTTGATACAGAAGACATTTAAGTATACTATTATGTGCAGTTTTTATTGTTTGTTTTTTATTGTAGTTCAGAAATGAAAGCGAGAATGAATAGTTTTTCTTTAAGAGCGAGTGGGAGTTCATAGTAGTACAGATTGTGACTGGGTACTGAGATTAAGGGGGTGTGGGAATAGGGGGACAGGCTTGGGGGGGGGGTTTGGGGGGTACAGGAGTAGGGGGACAGGCTTGGGGAGGGGTTTGGGGGGTTAAGGGGGTGCTGGAATAGGGAGACAGGTTTTGTACCCACTCCAAGCCTTTCCCCCTATTCCCACACACCCCCAGTCCCCCCCCAGCCTGTCCCCTACTCCCACTCCCCCTTAAAGTGATGTAAAAAATAACTAATTTACAGAGTTTCAGAAGCGAATATTGTGTGAAGATAAAGTGAGAGCAAGTGACCTCAGGATATTATAACAAGATAATATACTATTGGTATTAAAACGCCTTGATTCCTTCAAAGTATGACAGGAAACAGGATCAGATTAACATATTACAGGTGGCCTATTGCCTAAAATAGTTTGGAGGAATCAGTTGCTCCATATGTACCAACAGATCTATACACGGCAATCTACAAAGTCTACAATGTTGTTAACCTTTTCGTACACACTACAAATATATATTGCTTCCGTTATTATAAACAATTTATCTTCCTTGGATAGGTTCATTCCTTTAATTCATGTATTAGTCAAATTTTCGGGATAATAATATTCCTTCGAATAGTTATAAAAAAGTTAATTGATAGGTGTATCTTAGTTTAGTAAAAGGATAATTTATTACTATTTTGAAAGATATTAAATTTTTCTATTTGGTAAAACAAATTGGTTTTTATTAATGAGAAATATTGAAAACAAGAAATCTTTTATAATAATTTAATTCATCCAGAATTTCTAAAAGAAAATCCTGTTTTCATAGAAAACCGATGTATTGGAACATAGTCTATTATAAAAATGTACTTTATTATCCATGGAATACAGCATGTGTATGATTCAATTAACTTATAAATAATAATTCCAAGTTACTCTTGACCAACAGACAGGCCAAGTAGGGATATTCTCCCAGGGGATATGATGTAGTGGGTAATGGTTAATATAATCCGGTAGTTCTTTTCATGGGTGTGATGTACGAAACAAAATGAGATTATATATTTACCTACCTTATAGTGTCTGGTGTTAATAACTTATATGAAGGATAGAGAATAGTCTTGAAGATTACTGATAGTGTTGTTGTGTTTCCCTGTGGTTTGGACACTTAGACACACAATACTTGCCAGAGAAACCATCACATCTCTCGTTACTAATGAGTGTTTATAATTATACATATCAGGAAGGACCAAGTTTCCACCTAGAAATACACCATAGGTTACCCCTGTACTAAGTTGCTTTTGGATTGTAGAATGTTGTAGAGGAAGACAGTGCAACTTATGACAGAAGCCAGACGATACTCAAATGGATTTGTGACACCAAAATATGAATTTATATTGAATTAATATGCAAATTGGTTGTCATTTGGTTTACGTAATTTCATATTATAGATCCTTTTTTAAATTCATACAATAATTTTGATATAATTAACTTATTGGTGGTGGGCTTTTGGTCGTCATTGTTTAGTGTCTTAAATCAGAGTATGTAATTATCATTTGGGCATCAAATATTGTTTACAGGACGTTCAGTCAAACTTTGTCACACAACTCTTTCTGGGACACTAATGATGGTCCTTTGAACTCATGGATATTATTATATGACACCTGTATTTGAAAACCACATAATCCAACCCATCCAAAAGGCCAATTACTATTTATATAACCTTGTTTAAACCTATTATATAATCATCATAAGGTATGGAAATATATTTAGCTTGAGTCAAATTAGTACGACTCTACCAAGCTGTTTCTTGTTAGTAAATGATTGGCCGATCTTGAAGGCCTTTTGGTTAGATTTGCATGCATGGTTGTTCCAATATCAGTGAAGTAAAATGTGTTGATCTGGCTAAATATTTCCATCTGCTAATGACAAGTTGTAATGTTAAATGTTACTTACTTCACCCTCACATTCCACTACATTTGTATTGATCCATTTCTCGTCTTGTATTTGTGATCCAGTTGTTTTCATATCACCCTCAAGAAAGGATTTAAGAATGACTCATAATAAATAGGTTTTTTATTATTGTAAAGTCCTGGCTACTTACCAGTCAGTCAGTCAGTCATCCTTTCCTATCAAACAGTTGACAGTCAAAGAAATAAAAAATATTACGGATATGTAAATTATATCAGGCCATCATTGCTGATAGAGAAGTTGTAGTCAATACAACTTCTTGTGTTGGACAGTTTAGAAACAGGCAGATCTCTAAGATCAAAGACACAAATACCTAACATTAAGTATTCAACACATCCACACAAATTACAAAAATAATGCAAACCCAAGCCTATAAGAAACCTGTTTTGTGCTCTGATGGTCACTCAGGCAGGAGATAATCTTAGGAAAACAAATAAATATAACTAGCCAAAGACTAGGAAGGTCTCGACAGCTGGTTTTACCCCTGGATCTAACCAAGATTAATTATTATTTTCATTATTGATGTAAACACAATAATAATGAATATAATGTGTGTCACCTTTTCCCTTCTCAACATACGGTATATTTCTATTTCCTTGTTGAAGCTAGAAAATACTTTAATAAGGTGTATCTAAGTCATTTAATTGTTTATTCATAGACAACATAATTATCATTGTAATATAAATATCATTGCTTTGGTGCAACCATATGCTGCACATGATGATGATGATTCACTTAATGGCAATAGACTTCAAGAATTATAATCGCAGTTTGTGTCATGATTGTGTGAGGTAGGAACCAGGGGAAGCTGCTCTCAAGACCTATCCTACTGCAATGCCCAAACCATCGGGTTTGTTGGCTTACTGAGGACATCAACAAAAGAGTCAGATATATGTAAATCCCATACAGTTGTTAGAAAGATGATCAAGAGCTTCCACTTATTACTTGTATGGCAACATTAGTAAAAGAGTAAACAAGATTTACTGTACATCATAATCGTTGCCATTAAAATAGTTTTCCCGTGAATAAGTACAGTACTTGTTACATGGTGTTACACTGAGATCGGAGTCGTTACATAGAAGCATACGAGAATACGTGGGACTCTTGAAAAACTCTTTTGCACACTCTTTAAAATATCTTTCCAACGAAACGTGCCACTCTGTCCGTGAAGGAAGGGAGTTGATTCGTCGCACTAATGACTGGTGCTTCTCTGGGTTGGGGTTGTATATCGGATTCATAAGTGTGTTCGTCCTCAACAGGTTCGGTCTTGGCAGGCTTCAATCCATACTTCTCTGCAACTTTTTCAAATTTTTCATCCACCGACTTTGTTTCATCCTTACTTTGTTGATTTTGATTCATCATGAGCCAGTACTCTTCACCTTCCGCCTCTCCATTTACATCCTTGCTTTGCCCGGCTTTCATATCTTCTTTTTGAGGACCATCTGGATTGCTGAATTCAGTTAAAGCTTCACCATTAACACTTACCACCACTGCCCCAACACCTTGTTCAGATAATTCAGAAAAGATTGGGGCCCGTGTTTGAATATCTTCCTGTCTTATGACAACTTCATTTGGAGGATCAGTTTTAGTCTCAAACAAACGAGTTGGTTCCTCTGCTAGAGTACCTTCTTCGGCTATTAGGACAGAAGCTTCATTTCCAGCACCTTCAGTTGGAGCATTAGTAACAACCTCAAGTAAATCAGTTGGAATCACAGCCTGACTGATTTCTTCCTTCCTCACTCCAACTTCACTTTGAGGCGCTTCATTTCCAGCACCTTCAGTTGGAGCTTCAGTAACAACCTCAAGCAAATCAGTTGGTGCCTCTGGCTCTTTAAGTCTCACTCCAACTTCACTTCCAGCACCTTCAGTTGGAGCATCAGTAACAACCTCAAGCAAATCAGTTGGTATCAAATCCTGGCTGATTTCTTCAAGCCTCACTCCAACATCACTTCCAGCACCTTCAGTTGGAGCTTCAGTAACAACCTCAAGCAAATCAGTTGGTGCCTCTGGCTCTTTAAGTCTCACTCCAACTTCACTTCCAGCACCTTCAGTTGGAGCTTCAGTACCAACCTCAAGCAAATCAGTTGGTGCCTCTGGCTCTTCAAGCCTCACTCCAACTTCACTTCCAGCACCTTCAGTTGGAGCTTCAGTACCAACCTCAAGCAAATCAGTTGGTGCCTCTGGCTCTTCAAGTCTCACTCCAACTTCACTTCCAGCACCTTCAGTTGGAGCATCAGTAACAACCTCAAGCAAATCAGTTGGTGCCTCTGGCTCTTCCAGCCTCACTCCAACTTCACTTTGAGGTACTTCATTTCCAGCACCTTCAGCTGGAGTTTCTTCCGTTCCAGTTTCAAGAGTCCCTTCTTCAACTCTCACTGCACCTTCATTACCAGTTCCGTCAGTCAGAGCCACAGTTTCATCCTCAGAAATTGTTGGACTCTCTGTCAGAATATCTACTTGGATTCTTACTGCTCCTTCATTTCCAGTACCTTCAATTGGAGGTTCAGTTTCAGCTTCACCTTCAAGTAAGTTTTGTGGCATTGTCTGTTCACTTTCATTAATTCTCACTGCTCCTTCATTTCCAGTAGCTTCGTTACCAATATCTTCAGTTGCATTTTCAGTTACAGTCTCAGGTAAGGTTAGTTCCTCTGTCTGAGGAACTTCTTCAGCTCTTAGTGCACCACTTTCATTTACAGTAACGTCAATAGGTGCATCAGTTCCAGCCTCAAGGAAAGATGGTGCATCTGTTTGAATATCTTCTTCTTGCCTTAGTGCTTCTTCGATAACAGTACCTTCATTTGGAGATTCAGTTTCAGCAGCAAGCGACATTGGTTCCTCTGTCTGAGAAACTTCTTGCCTTAGTGCTTCTTCGATAACAGTACCTTCACTTGGAGATTCAGTTTCAGCAGCAAGCAGCATTGGTAACTCTGTCACAGGAACTTCTTCCCTTAGTGCTTCTTCGATAACAGTACCTTCACTTGGAGATTCAGTTTCAGCAGCAAGCAACATTGGTTCCTCTGGTTGAGTACCTATGGGACTTTCTGCTCCTTCAATTACAGTACCTTCTTTTGGATTTTCAGTTCCAGCCTCAAGTAAAACGGGTCCATCTGTCTGAGTACCTTCTTCAGGTATTACTGCACCTTCATTTCCAGTACCATCAGTTGGATTATCAATTCCACCCTCTGGTAAAGTTGGTACATCAATTGGGCTGGTATCTCCTTCAACTCTCACTGCAACACTTTCACTGTCTGCAGCTCCCTTTGGTGGAACATCCCCAGAGTCTGGTGGCATTTCAGTACGAAGATCAATTTCACCACCTTGTACATTTGGGTCTGATGATGCTACGTCACTTCCACTTTTTGTAGCTGAAAGAAAATATTGATATGAATAATATGTTATGCTAGGAATCTAGGTCATTAATTAAAAGGTTTCATAAGACGTATTTTAAAATTTAGAATACTCTATAATAGCTTCTGAAAGTCAATGGCACCTTGGACCCCTTCAGAGTATACTACCCTTGGGACTTCACACACAAACCCCAAAACACCTTCCATTATTTAGAACTTTTTGAATTAGTGATTTTTTTGTATCACCATCTTAATGTATGCTGTATAATGGCGTGTGGTGATTTAGTGAAGTAGAATGCCTGAGTTCAATTTTTCACCCAACTATCTGGTTTGGGTTCGAAACTCGATGAAATAACCAGAGGAAGTTTTTCCAATGTACTGCCACCTCTGAGACAAGGTTGGCCTCCCATTCCTTAATTAAATGAATGGGGTACTATGGCTATAATCACTAGTATTTTTTTAAATCTATACTGAGAAAGATGAGGACTAACAGCTAAGAGCCCACTTATAGTGTCATCTGTAAAACCAAATAAGATGAGTATCCGAAATCATGTAAAATTTTGCTCGAGATGCCTAGACACATTGCGTCTGAATGAATATAAGTCGTAGTGAGTTGGAAAGATGGATGGAGGAAGAATGTTCAAGAGTTGACTGATTGTGTATATGAAAGAGTTGGACAGAAAATGGGTGAGATGGAGAGTCTCGGTGAGTGTTGCATACTATCCTAAGTAGAGTAAATAATATCTAGTTTAACAAAGATAAAAGAAAGAGAGAGTGATGCAACTTTGCTGTGAAAAAAGAGAGATCGTGACGAGAAAGATATTTTGGAATTTTGTTGTGAAAAATATATTCGAAAACTTTAGAAATTAGATGATCAAGAAATCAGAGCAATGGGGTGATAGTTGGAGGGTTGGGAGCGGTCACCGTTCTTCTGACCAGGTTGGATCAGAGCAAACCTCCAGCAAGAAGGAAAAGTATTAGATGACATTAAAGGAAAAGTTTGAAGGGAGGAAGTCATCACGGAAGCACAGTTCTTGAAAACAACAGGAGAATCTCATCAGGACCGTCCACCTTCAGAGTGTTAAAAAAAATAATTTGAAGAGATTCTAATGTCAGAGGCATAAAATAAGTTGAAAGTTCCCAGTCTTATACCACCTATTAGGGATACACCAACCAAGTTTTTCAATGTTTCAATGTATTTCACACACTAATAATCTTCAAGAGAACATGACAAGTTTATGCACAACGAAAATATATCATTATTATCATGTTCCGTAACAGAGGCCCCCGTTATTTTGATGGTCAGACTTGGGGCATACAACTTTTACACAATCATTTGGTTTATGTTATATAACACACACCTATTAAATACAATCGAGCCAATAATCCACTATATCCTGTGGGTTATCCTGCGTAACGTCGCCGTCAACATGAGCGATTGTTGCTTCGCCGGATAAAGAATTGTGAATTGTCCATGGACTTTATAGCTCACATGGTATGCCTATCTTTGTAAACTTTAATGTTATATCATCTCCGATCTCGAAAGTGGGTGTCAACTCGTGCCATGTTACTCAGGTGCACCAATTTGTGTCCCTTAGGTTCCTTCATTTTGCAATTCTTTGACACACAGACAAAGATATGGATACGAGTGTCTCATATTAGAAGTGTTTGGTTCTACGTCCCCAACATTTCCTACCATTTCATAAATAGGACATTTTGAATTGTCCATGAAGCGTAACACACACACACGCACACTGTGAATGGCCACCCATGCTATGAAACTAAATGAAGTATTTCAATTTTGGAAAAGCCACTTATACTGTTTGATAACGATTGTGGAATACAATAATGACTGGCAGTCACCAAACGTAATGGGTGTATCGTTCTAAATTTCTCAGTTCTGATAATGCATTACAGAAATGATTTGTGACTAACGACAGATGAGTTTATGTAGGATATTATCATTATAAATAATAACCTCTGAATATCAAAGGTTGAATGAGAAAGAATCCTTTAACCTTTTCACCGCCTATTGACTCAAATTAAAAGTGTGGAGAATAAACTTAAAATTTCATTCTCCGGGTAAGACAAAACCGTGTACATTAAAGGATTAAGATTTATACCTGGTATTTGTTGTCCATGCTGATAAAGGTGAGAACCAAAGGCAAGAAGCCAGATCACTGTCCTCACCTGTGAACTTTTGATGAATATCGGTAAGTCACATACCTTGGGTCAAATTACTGAATTAAGCCGCTATAGAAGAGTTTCAGTTGACGTCACAAGCTCCGCCCCCCGACTCCACGTGGTGACCGTGTAGGCAAAACAAAGTGTATGTGTGACCACCATTCCTGACCAATTTTCATCATGGCTACAAGCTGTGTACCAAGTTTATGTACTTAATGCTATTGGGAAGGATCACTTATTTCCTCCTCTCATTATATCTTAGCTAAAGGAAAGTAGCAAAAGATTAATTAATACCCTACCATGGTAAAACTTGGCTCTTGTTGGCTACGGAGTATATTATAATTTGATTTGGTTATTATTATTATTGTTCTTATTTTGTTTACCTGACTTACGTCATATTGGTAAAGCTTGCAAGACTTTGGAAGGAAAGTGAATCGAGCTATTCCTGAAATTACGTTAATAGATCCCTGATAGTATTTCATAATTAACTGGTTTTGTGCATTCTTGTTAGCTCTAAACCTAAGAAACTTTTTTCAATGCCTAATACACTTCATAGAGTTGAGAGATGTACATGCAGCATAAAGGAAATGCTTAGAAGACACGATTTGAAATGGCCCAACCTGGTCAGCGAGGTTGAAGTAAATCACACACACAAACACACATTACGGTTTCCAAAAAACGAGTAATATAATTTGTCGTTAGCCTCAAAATAATAATCGTAAATTGTCATCAATCTCACAGAATTTGAAACCGTAATTGTTTTGTTGTCAGCTGATTAATGATGTTGTTGGGTAATAATACTAAGGGTATTTAAAGCTGTGTCTGAGCCAGGTAACATAGCTGAGGAAATTAACAGATATTAACTGATTTAGAATAATTACACACTGTAGATGTGTCAAGCAGATACTGTCTTGGAATCACAGCACTTATATTGTCATGGATTATTCTGCATCATATCTGACTAACAGTCCTCTGCATACCGTCAAAACTTTGTCATTAATGCTATATAAGTTGGTTTTCTTTCCACGTCATAATAAGGTAGCCAACTTGTTACAGTCGTATTCGTCATCGGAGTTAAACATGTATGAATCTCACGAGTCCAAGCTTAATTTTACTCAACCAAATGATGTCCCTGAGAAATGACTACGGAAACCATTTAACTCCAATAATTTGTGATGTTAAAAAACCTCACGAAGGACTAGGAATACATTACGTGGTACTGATCTTCACCCTCCACTCTGTTAGATACATTAATTTTCAAAGAGGGAGGAAGGTGTGAGCAAGGTTGTTAGCACACCTGCAGTAGTGTGACAGTGAAGGTAGGAGGGGCAGCAGATACCGGGGGTGTAGATCCCCTCACAGTCGTGACGCCAAGGGCAGCTGATGACAGAACACACCAACGACCCATTCTCATATCGGCATATCTCGCAGGGTTTACTGGGGTCCTGAATTGTCTGAGTGTCTTGGTCCACCACCACCAACACCGACCCGTCCGTCTTGGAGTCTGACGACACACCAGCCATGTCAGTTCCAGGTCGTGGTAAAATGACTATGTTGTTTGTTTGTGTCAATTATTCCATGGATTATTGAACTGTTG
This sequence comes from Petrolisthes manimaculis, assembly GCA_034508575.1. NCBI lineage: Eukaryota > Metazoa > Arthropoda > Malacostraca > Decapoda > Porcellanidae > Petrolisthes > Petrolisthes manimaculis. Next base: position 271,907 of record JAWZYT010000062.1, read on the forward strand.
CGTCAAAGGCAGGAGTAGGACAAGACAAGTACATGAATACAGAACATGAAGATCTTTGTCTTCTTAGAAAATACTTGTCCTGTAATTCACATGAAATGTGAACTACCAAATGTTCCATAATAAGAAAGTAAGATTGTATCTGTCAGCATCAAGTAAAGGATAGATGCCATCATTGATTTATGTTGCATCTCTTCAAAGACTTTTTGAGTAGGATTTTTTTTATCAATTTCAAGTTTCAACAAAATTGAAATTATAACATTTTCTAAGAAAATGACGTTTATTTTATAATATTAGGAAGTAATTCTGTCAGTGATGTTAATTAAGAAGCAGAGTACTATGTGGAGTCAAGATGTTGAGATACACCGTACGACTGTCTCACAAAATGTCCTTGTCTCTCTCGGTTGTACAACACCAAATTTCTTGGTTCTGAAGGTTGGAACTTGGGTTCGATACTGGTCCTGTAATAATACTCAGTCTCTATGAGTGACGGACATGGCATTTATGTTCGTACCTTCTATAGTTTGTTTTGTCTATATTTAACAGTAAATATCCATTGCTAATGCCACTCATGGTTGGTGATCTTTGACAGAACACAATAGGTCCTTTACTATAACCGGTGTGGACATTTATTGTCAGATACAAAAATAAACAGACTATGTATCCAGCTATTCGGTTACAGCCGGCTGGCAGAGAGTTAAAGAACTTTTTTGTGAGACTGTACAGGTGCTGGTGGCTGCGACTCACCACATTGGTACTGAGGGCAGCAACGGCCGGATATTTTCAAGGATTTGCAGCCTTGAGGTTCGGGAGGACAGGTGACAATGTTACAGGCAAACCCTGGTGGTCGGCACTGACATGTCTCACAGGGGTCGGCCGTGGGCAGGTACTGGTCTTTGTGGTAAGTCACACCGTCCACAACACACACTTCAAAGAAAACCACCAGTCTAGTACCCATTATAATTATTACCAATACTCTTTTATAGCTTGGAATACTTACAGCTAAACCGAAACTGACTCTTTAAAGAAGCACACAGAAAGTAAAGCGATATTATTATTATTCGGATTTGCTCTCAAACTGTTTCACCAAACCTAAATTGAGTCCCTAAAGAATCTCGTTTTATACAAAGGTCTTATTAGTTCCAGGAATCCTTATCCATATATTTAAGATTAGACAAAATGAGTCATGGTCGAGGAGATGATAATAACGAGTACAATGGCACCATAAACATAAAGTTTACTTAGCGGTCATCATCGAGTTGACAACAAACAGGTTCACAACAACAACAACAACAACATACACTACAACCCAGAGAGAATTATTGTCAAAGTCCCACCCATTGTTCGTTTTCGTAGCACCTGTCACCTCAGGGTAATATGGTGGGGTTTTGTAAGTATATACGTAATATAATAATATAAGGAAACTGTTATTACCAGAGTAAAACAAGATTAAGTTTAATGTTGACAGACATTGTTTTCCGTAGTGATAGTTAAGGTGGAAGTATATAGGGTTGGTGAATCTGGAGTACATGATTACTCCAAACTATTCCAAACAACAGACCACATTATTTTTGTTCATCTGGTCCTGTTTCCTGGCTTACTTTGGAGGAATCAATGTACTCTAATGTACCAAAAGTATACTACCTATCCCCTTATGGTGTCTCATATAGTCGGTAAAATGGAGGCCAGAAGGTCCACGAAATAATTATACTCCCTCATTACAGTATAGGTCTTTTTTTTTTTTTTTTTTTTTTTATCACAACTTCTATTTCACCATCAGCATCTTCCAAATGGTCGTGTCAATTGTTGTGATGGAATTAATAGTGTTAACATTGGTGGTAGTGGTGGTGGTGGTGTTGGTAGTGGTGATGGTAGTGGTGGTGGTGGTGGTGGTAATGAGAGTGGTCGTGTCAGTAGTAGTGATGGTATTGATAGTGTTAGCATTGGTGGTAGTGGTGGATGATGGTAATGGTAGTGGTCTAGTCAGTAGTATTTATGGAAGTTATAGTGTTACAGTTGGTAGTGGTAGTGGTGGTGGTGGTGGTAATGGTAGTGATAGTGTCAGTAGTAGTGATAGTATTACTAGTGTCAGTAATAGTGATGACAGGTATACTATAGTGTTCTTACCTTCATTATTATCGATGGTGGTGAACAGGATGTCATCAGAGACGCCCACTTGCCTTTTGACGGGGTCTGTCGAAAGGGGTTTGGAATTAGAAATCATTATTGAGGAAAGAATTCATTATTGACGAAAGAACTCATAATTGAGGAAACATTTGAAGAACTGTGGCTGTGTACTATGGTCAGTTATGAATAAGCGGTCTAATTAACTACAAAATATCTCGTACAGTATAAACTTGATTAACTAGTGAAAATTAAGCTTTCTTGGGCTAATACTGTAGGTATGCATAGTATTCTGAATTGTCCACAAGCATAATACTCATCATATTTTAAGCATATAATTATATTTAGTTGAAAGAGAGAGAGAGAGAGAGAGAGAGAGAGAGAGAGAGAGAGAGAGAGAGAGAGAGAGAGAGAGAGAGAGAGAGAGAGAGAGAGAGAGAGAGAGAGAAATGACTGACTAACTGACTGACTGACTGACTGACTGACTGACTGAAAATTAATGCTGCTAGAGATAAGGTTGAGATATATATATAGGTAATGATTGTAGTTGGTGTTTACTCACTGGCCGTTACTGTGACCACCGCCACCACCGTCAGCATCACCACTGGACGCCACATCGCTGCCTGCAACAAAAAGAAAGGTGTTAACGTGACAAGAAATATACCTATGATGCTTATTAAATAACAGTATTATGCTTTTGAGGTAAGATTGTCGCCTCAAATGTGTCTTTCACCATTCACCAAGTTACTATCAAGAAGAAAAACACAGCAGGACTAAAGTAATCTGTTTTATGGTGGTTTAGTCTGGAGGATTCAGCAGCCTCCAGGTCGATAGCATCACATTCCCTTTAATATTCTCTTGTATATCATTTCCCTTCAAAACATCTGTAGATCAAACTTGGGTAGGTGGCACCGTAGACTTTCACACCTGATTGTTTTAGATACTGTGGGATATGGATTTGTTTATTTTGCTCGATATCTCGGTATTATAGTGAAGTATTTATGTTTCATGTTAACCGTCTGAGTGTGGTGATATAAAGCAGATTACACAAGATGGTATATGAAAATAACTCGTACTTTTTATGTGTGTATGATGTGTTTATATGAATGTATTTGTGGGTTTATGTTTGTATGAGGGAGTGTGTGTATGTTTCTATGTACTAGTGTGTGTGTGTATGTGTTTATGTATTAGTATGTGTGTGTGTGTGTGTGTGTTTCTATGTACTAGTATGTGTGTGTGTGTTTCTATGTACTAGTATGTGTGTGTGTGTGTTTCTATGTACTAGTATGTGTGTGTGTGTGTTTCTATGTACTAGTATGTGTGTGTGTGTGTTTCTATGTACTAGTGTGTTTGTATTTCTATGTATTAGTGTGTGTGTGTGTGTGTCTGTGTGTGTGTGTGTGTGTGTAGTCATGCAAATAACGTTGTATATTTTTGTAGCAGTGAATATGTAAGGTGGAGAGAGTATTCATGGCTGGTGTAGCGTGAGAGTGAAGGGCTGAGTGGGTAGGTATGCGGAACAGGTGAGAGTAGATCACCAGGAATGTGTGTGTATGTATGTATGTATGTATGTATGTATGTGTGTGTGTGTGTGTGTGTGTGTGTGTGTGTATGTATGTATGTGTGTAGAGAGTGTGTGTGTGTGTGTGTAATGACCTATATTTCGTACTGCATGTAATCCCACTTTAGCATGATGTAGTAGATTGTATAGAGTATAGACCATATAGAGTAAACAAACCCCACCACCATAACGGGAGTGTTGTTAATTAATGGCTCCAGGAAGGGTTTAGTGGGAGTCCTTTCTTTCCTTCCTTCCTGCCTCTACTTCTTTCCCTTCTTCTCATTACTTTAGTCATCTTGTGTGTACAGTACGTGAGAGGAGGGAAGGAAGAAGTGTTATCCTTCCCTCCTCCTCCTCCATTTCCTCCTCCTCCTCCTCCTTCCTTCCTTCCTTCCTTCCTTCCTTCCTTCCTTCCTTCCTTCCTTCCTCCCTCCCTTCCTTCCTTCCTTCCTTCCTTCCTTCCTTCCTTCCTTCCTTCCTTCCACCTCCTCCTCCTCCTCCTCCTCCTCCTCTTTATTCTCTTCCTTATCGTTCCATCCCTGTCTTTCTAATCCCACGTCATTAAAGATTATTGAATTGTACATTTTTCGGGAGTTTCAGATGTATATTGATACTTTCCACTGTTCACATGAATTGCTTCCATTCAACAACTCCCCCCAACTCCCCCAACTCCCCCAGCCTCACTCCTAAACCACTCCACCTTCCCCTCCCCTCACCTCCAGCTTCACTCCTAAACCTCTCCACCTCTGCTCCTTCCCACCCCTCCCTCCTCACCTCTCCCCAGCCTCCCTCCTCACCTCTCCCCACCCTTCCCTCCTCACCTTCTCCCCAGCCTCCAGTCCTACAGGTCCTATTAGGCCTTCCCCCGAGGCCTTCCTTATTACCCTACTTGGTATTATACTCTGTAATAGGCCTAAGTTGTGGTTGTCTCTCTTTCTCTCTCTCTCTCTCTTTCTCTCTTTCTCTCTTTCTCTTTATTTCTCTCTCTCCTTCTCTCCTCCTCCTCATCATCATCATCATCTTCATCATCATCATCATCATTATTATTATTATTATTATTATTATTATTATTATCATTATTATTATTATTGTTGTTATTATTATTATTATTATTGTTATTATTATTATTATTATTATTGTTATTATTATTATTGTTATTATTATTATTATTATTATTATTATTATTATTATTATTATTATTATTATTATTATTATACAACGTCAGTATTGCAAGGTTTCAACACCCCCGGCCTCCTTTCTCTCAATAAAACTTGATATCTGCGCAACAACACACCAGAAGGTCACGGACGGCCTATTGCAATATATATTATTAACGGGGAAATGTTGTGTTGGTAAATCTGGAGCAACTGAATCCTCCAAACCATTCCAGGCAACAGAACTCCATTATTATTTGTTTATATATGTATACTTTGGAGGAATCAAGGCACTCCAATGTAACACACAAAAAAAAGTGAATTACCCCCTTAAGTTCAAGCTTAACTTAATGGGGTCACTTGATTGGGGGTAAACTGGAGCTAACTGTGTCCTCCAAACGATACCACACAACATAACAAGTCCCCCTACTTATAATCATATTGAAGTAGTCTGTTTCCCGGCACAGTTTGGAGGAGAAATCAGTAACCATTCAGTCCAGCCCAAACAAGTGACCCCTTCTTGCTCTTACAATACCTACCATGTGTTTATCTCTGATGATGAAATACTCACTGTGTTGTTGTGTCTGTGTGTCTGGCTGATAATTATGGAGTGAGAGGAATTTGTTGTTGATTCTTATGTGAACTGTCAACGTAACCAATTAACTTGTAGTCCTTGATGTCTGTGTGTGTGTCTATGTGGGTGTGTGGGTGTGTCTATGTGGGTTTGTGGGGTGTGTCTGTGTGTGTGTGTGTGTGTGTGTGTGTGTGTGTGTTATTGTTTCCACTCTCTCTTTTCGTCTTTGCGTCGTTGTTAAGTTTGTATTGTGTGCGTGCCCGTGGTTATTTTTATTTTTTTGTGTGTACAATGTTTGGGAAATAACAATAGCTTTAAGTCTGTGATCAGTCCGCCGGGTACTGAATTGGGGAAAGAAAATGATTTTGTTTATGAAAAAAAAAAATACGTCCAGGAAATAAGTAGTGGCGGAAAGGGAGTTTTTACAGAAATCGGACATTTACAACAAAGGCCGTAGGAAAAACTGTAAAATTATTATTGAGCTCCAATCCAAACTCCTCCTTTGGCCAAATAAAGAGTTTACACACAGTTAGATGATAAAAGAGATACGTAATTTATACAGAGAAGGAAAAGAGATAGAGATAGCAGTAAATACATTAAACAGATATACAACAACAGTGGTTTGTAAAGTAGGGACACATAAATTGACTTGAAGTTTTCATGTAAAAATATATATATACCGGTATATTCTTTTATCTCCCTGTCAGGTTCGGTACGAGAGGAGAAACAAGTGGTAATCTCGGCCTCTCTTACCTCATTGTTAGCCTATTGTAGTTGTCTGCTTTAATGAACCGTGTAAATCAAATGAATCCATCTCGATTATTTACGAACCTGTTTTATACTCTCTCTCTCTCTCTACTCCCCTTGTGTATATTTTGCTACATGACTCAGTCCCTCCCTCTCTCCCAGTTACACCTTCCTCTCACAAGCTTTTCTCCCTCTCCTTCACCCGCCTGCTTTCTCCTTCCCTCCTTCCCTCCCTCCCCTGCCCTTCTTCGTTTGGCCTTCCTTGGATAATAAATAGTGATGACTCAGTAAACTATAATAAGGTAATATGGAGCAAGAACACTTTCCAAAACTATCATTGCTTGGGGCGACGACCACTTGTAAGCGATTAAGTAATTTCAATTATGTATAAAAGTCATCGTAACAGACAATAACCTTAAAATTAGATTGCATATTATCAAATGCAATATAATTAACAGTCTTACAAACTTCACTGACAGAAAATTATATTAATCTTAACACCATCTTGCATGTAATTTGAACAAGTATGACGAGTCCAGTTTATGAAGAAAGAATATATTATTTAACCCAGAAAAAAAAAGAGAATGCATTACTTAAACAAGAAAAAAGGATAAACAATAAACAATAATACTTCAGACATACTTCAGAATTATGTGTATGTATGTATGTATGTATGTATATTGTTGTTGTGTTGTTGCCTGTGGAGTGTGTATGTATGTATGTATGTATGTATGTATATTGTTGTTGTGTTGTTGCCTGTGGAGTGTGTATGTTTGTATGTATGTATATTGTTGTTGTGTTGTTGCCTGTGGAGTGTGTATGTATGTATATTGTTGTTGTGTTGTTGCCTGTGGAATGTGTATGTATGTATATATATTGTTGTTGTGTTGTTGCCTGTGGAGTGTGTATGTATGTATATTGTTGTTGTGTTGTTGCCTGTGGAGTGTGTATGTATGTATGTATGTATATAATGGTTGTGTTGTTGCCTGTGGAGTGTGTATGTATGTATGTATATTATTGTTGTGTTGTTGCCTGTGGAGTGTGTATGTATGTATGTATATTATTGTTGTGTTGTCCAAGGTGGGAGGTACACAAGGGGTCAGACTCCCAATGAACGTATTTCTAGTCATTCGGAACGAGGTGGTGTTTTTTTTTTTTTTTTTTTTTTTTTTTTAGGTTAATAATTTGCATCGAGTGGAGTATAATTGACATCGGCATTGTTTGTTTGTACTGGTTGTCATAATAGTTCCAGTTATAATATCGGGTTCACAAGATACAAGAACAAGCATAATAGCAAGGTAGAAGAAAGATAGTTCAAAATTTAATAAGCAAGATAGAAGAATAAGCATAATGGTTTGTACAGTTTCTTTCCTGGGTAAATAATGGTAAGTAATGGTAAGTAATATTGAGAGGTTGTAAGGGAAGGCTGCAGTAAGTGTAAAGTTTAATCGAATGTATAAGTTACTGAATCAAAGGAATTGCTGGTGGATTTGGCCATCATTTCTGCCTTAGGTGTGTGTGTGTGTGTGTGTGTGTGTGTGTGTGTGTGTGTGTGTGTGTGTGTGTGTGTGTGTGTGTGTGTGTGTGTGTGTGTGTGTGTGTGTCCTCGTGCATCGCATAGGAGAGAGATAACGTAAAAATTATATCGATAAAGAGGAGAAACAGAATTACATTACAAAATTCAATCAAACATATCTCTCATAAAACGATAAAGAAAATGCAAAGAGAGAGAGAGAGAGAGAGAGAGAGAGAGAGAGAGAGAGAGAGAGAGAGGGAGAGGGGGGGATATGTGGAGGGCATGGTGTTGTATGAGAAAGCAGGTTTGGTTGGTTGGTTGGATGGATAGGAGGGAGGGGACTACTGGCAAGGAGGTGAGGTGAGGTGAGGTGAGGTGAGGGTTGGGGACTTAGTGTGTGAGGAGATAAAAGCTGACCTCGCATGCCAGACACTCCTCAAGCCAAATGAGCAGCAACATGCCAGACACTCCTTGGTCATGTACACGTTAAGGGGTTGCGGGAATAGGGGGACAGGCTTGAAGGGGTGCGGGGGGTTTTGAGGGGTGCGGGAATAGGGGGACAGGCTTGAGGGGGTGCGGGGGGTTTTGAGGGGTGCGGGAGTAGGGGGACAGGCTTGGGGGGGAGGTTAGGGGTTGCAGGAATAGGTTATATGCTTTCTACCCCCCCTCCCCCCCCAAGCCTGTCCCCCCACCCAAAACAATGTGCTATATATATACCCCTTTATCTTGTACGGTGTGTAAGGAATGATATAGGAGACGTTAAGGGGTTGTAATAGGTTGTGTTTATTTGTTTACTGTGTGTTGGGGAAGAATTTATCGAAGCCAGATAACATTGTAGAAGTTAACTAGTAAAAGTAATATTTCCCTTCATTCTCCCCTACTCCATTCCTCTCTATCTTCACCACCTGCCTCTGCCACGCTACCGCCCTTCACCTTGACTCTCGGTACTAGGTCGCCAACCCCCCAACCCCCTTCCCTGCCCAGTCCAGTCCAATCCAGTCCCGGTGAGGAGGGAAGGGAAGGGGAGGAACGACCAGTCAGGAGGGATAATATACCGTACATGATTGATGTTAGAAGACAAGAAATGTAAGAAGGCTTCCAAGCAGAAGAAGAATATCAACCTCTCAAGGAATATTGGTAATCTTGTATTGAACCAAGGTTCATGAAAAGTGAGGCAAAATAAACTTCATAATAGGTTGTTGCAAGAACATTTTGACCCAAATTATGGCTGATAAATCATTCCAGATTATTATTGATGATAACACTAGTGTTGAAACAACAATTATAGGATTAGGAGATGGCAAGCTGAAATAATTTAACTTTGAACTTCATATGTAGAACATAAGAAATATTCAGTTAGATAAGGAATATCGTGAGGGGGAAAATGACAGTAGGAACAATGCGAGAGTTAATGAAGACAAAGCAGTTAATCTTGAGAAATATATAATCATAATATTGTTGCAGCAGTTATAAAGTGAAAGGCGTTTACTGAAGGATATGTAGTCCTATATACCATTCGTTATCGTGGCTACTGATGGACAATTTATGTTTCGTTATAAAAGAATAATATTAATCTTTTAGCTTCTGTTGCTCTGACTTCACGAGGCTGATTTTCAAGGTCCAATCACAAAAAGAAGGGCGGCAGGAATGTCATGCACGATTGTACATTTGGTGTGGGAGTGGAGACATGCAGGGCCCGAGGGAGGGAACAATGCACAACCCGACGGAAGGACGGAGGGAGGGAGGGAGGGAGAGATGTAAGGGAAGGAGGAGGGAAAAAAAAGAATGGAAGGGGATGAGACAGGAGAAGTGAGGAGGGAAATAGAGATGGAGGGAAGGAGGTACATAAGTGAAGAGAAAAGTAGAGATGGAGGGAGAAGGAGAAATAGAAGTGAGGAGAGAAGTAGAGAGGGAGGGAAGGAAAGAAGAACAGAAGTGAAGAGGAGAGAAGATAGAGATGGAGGGAAGAAGGAAACATAAGTGAAGAGGAGAGAAGTAGAGATGGAACGAAGGAGAAATAGAAGTGATAAGAGAAGCAAAGAGGAAGGGAAGGAGAAATAAAAGTGAGGAAGAAAGAAGTATAGATGTAGGTGGAGTCATAGTACACCAAAGTATCAGATCTCTAGTCCACCCTTCCTTGGCTTGTTGTTTTTGTACCCACATGAACCAACGAGGCCACCCCACCCCACCCCACCCCACCCTATACCAACCTGATACGATAGGAAACCTGAGATCCCTGAGGAGGTAACACACTTCTGGCATGTTATTTAGGCTGTCTATCCCTCCAATGTTTGCAGAGAAGTGAATCATTATTATCAACTCTCTTAATTAAGGGCCTATATACCACATTGTTTTGGGGGTGGTAAATATGGAGCGATTGATTCCTCCAAACTATTCCTGGCAACAGCAGGATACCATTATTTTTCTTCATCTGAGTCTGTTTTCAGGCATAGTTTGGAGGGACTTAAGATGGTCCAATGTTTCAAAAGTATACTGTCCCTTGAAAGGTATATATAGTCTGTTGTCTGTATGGACTAGTTTGTCAGATATACCCTTACCCTATTACCGTGATGAGGTGGTGCGGCCCCAGGAGTGAATGAGGCAGGGCTGGTTTGAGTGATCCGGGATGTTGTCGGGGAAATATGATTGGAGGTTACTGATTCCTCCAGGCTATACACTATATACCCAAGAACCAAACACACTGCATCAGTACAACCGTTTTTATCCTGCATGGACAATTTGGAGGAATCAATTTCTGTCAATTCGCCAACGTCACACATACTGTACAGTCAAGAATAAAAGTCCTGAATTTGGCGGATGAAAGTGTGTCATTATGATTGAATCTTGTAAACCAATTATTACAGAGATCAACAGCTATTATTTGGCACTAATAATTTCTAGAGACCGTTTTATTGGAAGGCTTTGCAGAAATATTTGCGATAATTGTATAATAATTAGTCTACCATGAAAAATTTCTTATGGAAAACCAGTTAGATTTGATTATAAGTAATGTCAAATGAGGTTAGGTTAAATTAAATAAGGTAAAGTTGTATTAAAAAGTCCATTAACCTCGTGAAAAAAGGAAGTATTGTGAGTGGGCGGCTATGAACCCAAGGAGTGTGATGGATTTATGTTGTGCTGTCGGGCCAGACCAACTCGTCCCTCTGAGTACGTGAGAGGCATTGAGTAACATCACTTGCGTCTTTATCGTCGGGGTCAGCGGGGGTCTATGACTGGCTGGTTGGGGCTGGCTGGCTGGGAACACGGGTGCCAATGTAGCGGTTCTTTCTTTTACCACATGGATTGTACTGTAGCTCTTCGATGCCCATAATATTTTTTTTTCTCTCTCCCTTTTGAGGTGTTACTTGTCCTTGTAACTCTCTCTCTCTATATACATACTTTTCACGCCATACGAACAACCTCTATCGTTTCTAATACATGAAGAAGTGCTCACAATACCCATGGGAGGAGACTGTACAATACAACGTTGACCTTCAGAATACAGTTAAGGACCCTGTCTGTGATTGTGTAGGAAAATTGGAGGCTTCTGTTTCCTCCTGACTATGCCACGAAACGAGCTCCTTTCGTATAGGTGTGTGTGTTTCGTGGTAATATTTGAAGGACTCGTTTACCTCCAATTTTCAGACTACATCACAGGGTCCTTAAATCGGAAACTGTACTGTCGAGGCTCAAGGCTGGATGATGGTTGATGTTGTAAGTAAGACAGACATACAGGCGTCTAGAGGGTACACGGTCCACAGTCTGTCAGGTTTTTTTATTAGCCTTCCCAACCCGGAAATGTCTTTAATCCTTTCTGAGATTTGTTTGTTACCTTTTTAATCATCCAGCATTACTCCACATGTAAGTGAATAAGACGTCAGAATTTATTGTTGCATATTGTGGATAGTTGTTTTCCTTTGTACAGTACACCAGGAGTCAGTTAAGCTAATATTACCAGATGACTACAAATTGTTGCCATGATTTATTTATTTCATTTCTTTAGTAAATCCAAACTGTGTGGTTGTAGAGAGAAACCAAATAATCAGTCAGGAACTACTGTGAAATCGACCCCATGTCTGGGTGATGGAGCTGGCCTCACCTGACCTCCTTTCTATTGCCATGTTGAGTTATTGGCAAGCTAGACCCTGGAAGGAAGTGGGGCGCCAGCAGTTGTTAGTTGTTATTTATAGGCCAAGCAGGCAGAGAAAGAAAGGCTGCAGGGACGTACATGATGAAGCACTACATGGTTTCTCTCTTTCTCTCTCTCTCTTTCTTTCTCTCTCTCTATCTATCTATCTATCTATCTATTTATCTCTATATATATATATATATATCTCACTCTTCGTTCATTTATGTACTAATTGTCCCCACAGTGTCAATATATATATACTCTTCAGACTATAGGGAGAGGTTTGAAGATAACATAGGAATGACAGGAACTGATCCCTTACCCCCCTTACCCTCACCTCAGTATCAAATTATACCCAGTGTCATGTCAAGCGTGTGTACAGTCGGTGGCAAAAGTCCTGTCATGAAATACTGTATTGACATTTAAGCTTCATACTATGGATATTTATTAGGTTTCCCTCTGGATGTTACAATTTTTATGATGAATGTATGTGTTTGTTTGTTTGTTTGATGATTATCTTTTGTGGTATCCATCAAAAAGTGGTGATTGATTGAGGCGACACGACTTTTGCCGCCGACTGTACAATACGTCTCGTTGTAGAATGACTTAGTACTTTCTCGTTCTCCCTCCGGCAGTAAGTGGATACCCGGAAAATGTTTGTTGCGCTAACTGTATGTCTTGTTGCTGAATGACACTGCACCTTTACCGAGCTGACTATAGATTCAGGTGAAGTTAGAAGAGTTTTATTTACCTCGAGCAATGTTATGAAAGCAGGAAAGAATATATGTGGTTAACGATACATTCTTCAATTATGTAGCATACTGTACTTTCATCTACTCGTATGTTGTTGCCTCTCGTATTATGTTGCCTCGTATTATGTATATTGCATGTGTAATATCACGCTTCGAATAAGACCGGTTCATTCGTACATTTAGCAGGATTATTGAGAGTGATTTTATGGTTCCAATAATGTGTGCATGTGGTGAAAATACTACACCTCCATCATTCCATCTCGCTGCCTGTTCCGTCATTATGGTTTATTGTCAACCTTCATTATATTGGATGTGTCGTGTTTCCATGGAGTCTTTGTGACACTCAAGGTAAGTCTGGAGAGACTTCATGTGGATTTGTACTTCATAACTTTAAAATTATATGCCAGCTTGTCTCATCTTATGTTGTTTGGGTTCAAGAGAAGTTGTAGTATATTGTATCTTTTCATTTTCTCTTTTAGTATTAATTCCGGTTTGTGTTTATAATCCGGAAAACCCTTAGCTATGTCCATAACCTTTCAGCAAGTATATGATAATATTTACGCTGGAAACTTTCCAAAACGTTGACAGATGTAGTTAACATATTAAAAAGTTGTAATGTTTGCTTGGTTCATGTATGATTGACTGGCTACCTGACTCACTGACTGTCTACATTATTGATTAACTTCCTGGCTGACCGGTAACCTGTCTCACCAACTTCCTGACTTAAGCCGGGAACCAGACTGTCCTACCACTAACTGTTCTACCACTAACTGTCCTACCAGTAACTGACATGCACCGGGAACCAGACTGTCCTACCACTAACTGTTCTACCACTAACTGTCCTACCACTAACTGTTCTACCACTAACTGTCCTACCACTAACTGTTCTACCACTAACTGTCCTACCACTAACTGTTCTACCACTAACTGTCCTACCACTAACTGTCTGTGAGACTTTGACAGAGTGTAAGAGTAGATGTTGTTGTGGTGGGTGAGGGAGGAAGGGATAAGGGATGAGGGAGGGGGAGGGTTAGTGAATGGGTGTGGTACTGGGATGGAGGTTTGGAGTTGAAGAATGGCTAGAGAGAGAGTTGAAAAGAGGTGGGTAAAAAGTGTGGGTAAAGGAAGGGAGATGAGAACGAGTGAAGGAGAGTATATGTGAGCAAGACTCTGTGTGTGTGTGTGTGTCTGTGTGTGTGTGTGTGTGAGGTGAGACAGCCACGGTCGACGCACTCAACCTCAGTCAGTGTTTCTTTACTTGGTGTGGATGTATGTACGTCGTGCAATGTTTCCCAATTACCTCGTGCAATCAAAACATGTCACTCTTCTTAAAGTTAATTATATCAACTCGCTACTCAGCTTCTATCCAGGCCCGACTAACTACTTTTTACTTGTGGACAGAAAATAGAGTTTTGCAAATAGATATCATGAAATGGACATACCTAAATAAGAGTTTATATTTCGAGGCCAGACTCTTCATTCATTATGATATAATATTAATATCATCACTGACTTCGAAAATATTTAGTGCTACAAACTTCTGCAGTATAATTTTATGAACAGTCGGTGGCAAAAGTCCTGTCATGAAATACTGTATTGACATTTAAGCTTCATACTATGGATATTTATTAGGTTTCCCTCTGGATTAAATCATGTTCGCGTGCATTTGTATGTATGTGTCCTTCCAAGTTACAGTTATAGTCACATGATCGTCTGATTCAGTGCATGAACGAGGTCATATTTGGTAATGGTATGTGCCTGACATGGTTCAAAGAGAAGGAAGGAGCGGAGGAAGGGAGAGAGTACAAGATAAAAGGTATTGTGCAAATTATTTATTAGGATGAAAGGAGACCGAACTAAGCCTGTAGTACCCTGCAGGACGAGGGAGAAGGTGATATAGAGGTGGTAAAACTAATGGAAGTATATAAAAGGAAAGAAAAGTCATGTGAAGAACTATTTTACAGAGAGAATATATTTCCTGTCTGTGTGTTGGTGGTCGACAGGTCTGAGACGAGACGGACTTGCCGTTGGTTAAAAAGTGAGAAAGTGTCGACAGTGGTGAGAAATATTTGCATCATTCCAACCCTCCTTCTCTCCTCCAGGTGTGTTAATTCTTTACATGATGGTCGCTGCTCTCCTCACGCCACACCCACCCTGCTACCAATGTGGGTCACACCGTATGTATGTATGTATGACTGTGTGTATGGTTACTAAATGTAGGTTTTGGTCACGGTGTGTACATGAAGGCCTTACCAATGGAAAAACTATCCAACATATTGATTTTTCTGTCTTTTACGATATGTATATGAAGAAAGCAAAATATGTTGAAAGTAAACATGCAGTAAAGTTTCAGTGATGTAGGTTTTATCTGTAACTTGTTAATCTCAAAATAATGTCCCGAATTATTGTATGCGAGTGTATAAAAAAAAAAGTAGTGTAGGTGAGAAGTTTGGAAATGACGCCACGCCTTTCTCAAGGATATAAAATGGCGAGACGAGGTGGAGGTTACTAGCCAGACAGGGAATATTATTTTCTTTCCGTTACTATCTTGCCTTAAATCATGGGAAATGTCTAAGGATTTTCTTGTTTTCTCTTGTTGTAAAAGAGAGACGGAGAGACATTCTTATTATTTTGTTGGTGAAGGATATAGTCAGCAATATTTTCTGCTGGTAACTGGATAACAAATTCGTCTTTGAAATATAAACTGAGACATTCGAGATTCATTGATATAACGAGGGGGAAGTCATAGGAAGTTAATGGACTACAATGTAAAATTCATCAGCATTATGTACCCGGTTGTCTTCTCTTTACAAAATATAGTGCTTATTGAAATATATATATACTGTATATAGAAACACACGATCATATACAATACATGAAAGCTTCTCTAAACCTTGACTTGATGTTATCCTCGTTATCCTCCATCTTGACCTTCCCTTAATGCTGCTACCTGACTTGATACTCATCTTGAACTTCCTCAGGACTTGGTCGAGACATTCCCCCATCCAAACCTCAGATTCCACTATACACCTGGCTGGCAAAACCTCACCCTCTCAGACCCTTACTGTCTTTATGGTCCCCCTCCCTACCTCCCTACCTCCCTCCCTCCCTCCCTCCCTCCCTCCCTGCCTCCCTGCCTGTCTCCTCCTACTTTATAGACTCTCGTGAACTTCTCTCCCTCAGGTATTCACTCTCTTATCTTTGGGTCGTTGGTTTCTGGTTAAATGTTTCAGCTTTAGACTCTTCTATCTCATTATAGGATCACATTCCTGTTCCTTTCCTCACTCTCTCTCTAGCCTCTTGGTTTGTACAGTCGTGGTCAATAATAATCATCCACATATGGGAAACTCAAGCAATTCGTCATCTATTGTTCTCACATTCACATAATTATAATGTTATTGTTTTAAGTAGTGTGTAGCTGACTTTAGAAAATTAAAAGATGGTACTTAACCTATTTATTCGAAAGTTTATCAGCTAAGGAACAGAGGGAAGCTGTCAAACTCTAACGTGACTTATCCCTATAAGGATTATTATTTTCGATCACGACTATACGTTTGCCTGATAACAGCATGACTCACAAAGCAATGTTTATATTATCACGAAATTTTGTTTTTATGTCATCTTCTATTTTTTTTTTTTTTTATTGATGCAGGTAGCTTTCTAGTGGTTATTATTACCGTTGTCGTTCTATAAGTTTTTGTTCTGGTGTTCTTGTTCTGTTCTGAGACGGCCACCAACCCGCTACACGTGAACTCCTGATAACACCCTGTGTGTGTGGGTGAGGATGGACTGTGGTTAGGAGTGTATGGTGTGGGTGTGGAAGGACTGTGTGTGGTTATGAAGGTGTGATGTGGTTGTGGAAGTACTGTGCATAAGAGTGTGTGTGTGGTTTTGGAAGTAGTGTGGTTATGGACTGTGGTTATGAAGGTGTGATGTGGTTGTGGAAGTAGTTTGGTTATACAAGTGTATGTTGTGGTTATGGAAGAGGTGTGGGTAGGAGTGCACATGTGTGGTTGTGAAAATAGTTTGGTTATAAGGGTGCGGTTGTGGAAGTACTGTGATTATGAGAATGTTGTGTGGTGTGGTTGTAAACTTGTCTTGTGGCTTTGGGACTGTCATGAAGTTACTGAGATATGGTTTGTTCGTGGCAGAAACCAGAATCTCCCAGTCTTCCTCGCAACATCTTCTCATCTAGACCAATGTATAAAAAAAAAAAAAAAAAAAACATGAAAACCGTGAGGGAAAAAAAACTCGGGTCAATCAACTCCAGAGGCGATTGTCATCAACACACACACACACACACACACACACAATCAGAGAAATTCATACCAGTTTCCTACAACGGTATAGAATATTGAACTACTGTATTAAGCTCTGATATATGTAAGGAGGAAAAAAAAAAACACACACAGACAGACAGAGATATTCATACTAGTTTCCTACAACAGTATAGAATATTGAACTACTGTAATAAGCTCTGATATATGTAAGGAAGGAAAACACACTCACACACACACACACACACACACACACACACACACACACACAAATCAGAGCCCATCCAAGAAGCAAAACATGAGTCCAACTAGGTGGGTACTTTTTTGTTTCATGACGAACAGGTTGTGTGGCCTCGTTATCCTTCACTTGTTGTACAGTTACCTCTGTTTGGCATATTTATTTTTTATCCCTTTACCCTTATACGACGTTGTGATTTCTCGTGGTGGGTGTGTACGTTGTCTGGTGTTAGTACGGCTATGTTATAAATTACATGAACCTATTAAAAAAAAATTATGTATACAACAACGCTCATTATAGCTAAAGTTGTTGTTTTTGTTGATGTTATTGAAGTTCCTCAAGCTGTCTGTCTGACCGAGCTCCTGAGGAAGGCTATGGCTTGAACCTGGCTTTCCCACAGTTCCCTAAAGTGAATGTATGTTGTGTAGCTAAAAGTAGTTGAAATTAATACATCGACTAACCCCCGAGAATAAATTAGAATGTTAAAATAGGACCACCATCAGAATCACCATCGTTCAAGGCTTATGGTGTAATCGTTGCCATGTATGTAAGAAATGACTAGTTATTAAGGGGAGAGTATACTTTTGAGAGATTGGAGTGCCTTGATTCCTCCAAAGTATACCAGGAAACAGACCCAGATGAAGAAAAATAATGGTATCCTGTTGCCTGGAATAGTTTGGAGGAATCATAATCTCCAAAAATGTCAAAACTATACCCTCCCCTTAAGTGTGTTGATGGTTAGGTTAGGTTAGGGATTGTTTTTATGGAGTGTGCTGGACGTCCTGTTGTTGTTGTTGTTGTTGTTGTTGTTGTTGTTTGTGGTAATGGTGTTTGATGTTTTTGAGATGTTGCTGTGGTTGGTTGGGGAAAGAGAAAGAAAGTGGTGGAGAAAGCGTTGTTTGTTGTACAGAGACAGACAAACACACACAGTCAAAGAGAGAGAGAGAGAGAGAGAGAGAGAGAGAGAGAGAGAGAGAGAGAGAGAGAGAGAGAGAGAGTGAGTGAGTGAGAGAGATGCTAAGACGAGTGAATATTGGTATACCTTTATAATCATGAGGCTGAACACACATATTCAAAGAGAGAGAGAGAGAAAGAGAGAGAGACAGACAGTCAGACAGACAGACAGACAGAGAGAGAGAGGGAGGGAGAAGAGAGAGATAGATATGCTAGGACGAGTGAATAATTATCAATATGTCTTTTTAATCATGAGGTTTGAACACAACTCACCAACTCGGCCCCCTACGACCTCATGCACCTTCCATCATACTATTATAGGCCTCACCCACGACAATACATTCCCCTCCCTCCTTCCTTCCTTCCTTCCCTACCTCGCCTTCTTCCCACGTTAATTTCTCACGCCTCACCTTCTTCCCACGATTCCTCCCTTCCCATCCATACCTGTTCCTTCTTCATCGCCCTTTATTTCTCAAGTATTTTTTCGCCTCTTCCTTCCCTCCTTGTATTTCTTTTTTTTTTTTACTTCACGACTTTATCCTTCCCAATTCTACTTCATTTTTATCACCTTCATTTCTAAGCCTACTTCATTCCTTTTCTCTCTCCCTTTTCGCTTTTATCCTTGCCATTTCCATATCTTCCCCTACCCTATTCTATTCTATCTCCTTCTTTCCTCCTCTATCTCTCCTCCAATCTTTGTCATTTCTCCTCCAAACATCTATATCTCTCCTCCTCCCAATTTCTGTGTTCTTCCTCAATTTTGTACTTCCTTCTCCTCAATTATTGTGTCTTTCCTCATCCCTTCTATATCTCCTTTTATTTACATATACACCTATATCTCTTATTTATCTCCTAATTACTCCTATTTACATATATCTCACCTCTTAATCTATACCAATATATCCTTATCTACACTTATATGTTCGTATCTATACCAATTTTTCTATATCTGTACCTATTACCTCTTTGCTACCATCATTCCTCCTCCTCCTCCTTTATCAGCTAACCCACACATAATTCCTCCTCCTCCTCCTCCTCCTCCTCCTCCTCCTCCTCCTCCTCCTCCTCCTCCTCCTCCTCCTCCTCCTCCTCCTCCTCCTCCTCTTCCTCTTCCTCCCAGGTAACCCACACATACGGTAGCTTCCCTTTCCACTACCCATCGTACTGTTGTCGGGGTCGTGGAGTACAAACATCTCTTTAGGGGCATTGTGAGGGTCCAGGAGGGTGGGTGGTTGGTCAGGGGTACAGAGGGAATCAAAGGAGGAGGAAGAGGAGGAGGAGGAGAAGGAGGAAGAGGAGGAGGAGGAGGAGGAGGAGGAGGAGGAGGAGGAGGAAAAGGTTATTGAGTGTTAAGGACGCCATGAGGAAAGAGAGGACACTGGTGGATGTGGACAGGGAATAAATAGAAATGTTGAGAGAGAAGAGAGAGAGAGAGAGAGAGAGAGAGAGAGAGAGAGAGAGAGAGAGAGGAAGAGAGAGTGTGTGTGTGTGTGTGTGACTCATTTCAGGTTGATCTACAAAAAAAAAAGGCCTCAAATGAATGATTCTGCCTAATGATTATAACATTACCGTTTCCAATAAAAGAACAACCGTAATGTGTAATACAAGTAGGCTAAGCTGGTAGTGTGTAGGCCTATCCCTTCCTAGTCATATTTACAAGAACGTGAGGTCGGAAACGATAATGAAGATTCTTTCGTGGAACTTTAAGGAGAGAGTATACTTTTGACAGATTGGAGTGCCTTGATTCCTCCAAAGTATGCCAGGAAACAGACACAGATGAAGAAAAATAATGGTATCCTGTTGCCTGGAATAGTCTGGAGGAATCATAATCTCCAAAAGTGTCAAAACTATACCCTCCCCTTAATCCCATTTATTCCTTCTGTTACAAACCTTCCCATTGACATCACCTGCCCAAAGACCATGCAAGCGAATTATCCAAGACATAAGCGATTACAATACAGGGCAATTGATTTACTCTTTTGACCTTACATTACTCTACTGACTCTTAGATACATGTTTATATTACTGACCACAAGGAAAATCTGTAATATTGGATCTGGTATGAGAAGTATGTGGCAAGGAGAGGAGGGGCAGGTATTAATACAGCGTGTTTGTATTGTAATTTGCAAGTGTATATAAGTGTGTATGTGTTGTGGTGTGGAGGTGTCGTGTGTATGTATTGTGGTGTGTATGTGTAGTGTGTACGTGTTGTGGTGAAAAGTTGCAGTGTGTACGTATTGTAGTGTGAAGGTGGAGTGTGTAAGTACAAGGGGTGGGGGGGTGGTGACTGGGGTGTAAAGGTGTTGGACATCACTGCGTACATTGTGGTCTGCTTGAGTGTATATATGGGTTGTTAGTATTGAAGGTCATGTGAGTCTCCCCAGTAATATCATATCACCTTCCATTAGTTTATTTATTTGTTACCCACTAAGTTATATACTATCATGGTCTGTTTGTCATGGGATTCTCACCAAGTTTGTTTGTCTCTCTGTGATGTTGTAGGAGTTGTTACTTGACACTCGGCTCAACAATTTTGTAATTATCAAAGAACACGTATTCGAGGGGTTTCATGCCTCGCTACTTTTCACGCTTATTGACGCAAGTTTTGTCTATCGAGCCACGACTAATTACTTTATCTTGTATTTGTGACTTAACAGCAGACAATATATTTATCAGTGTTGAATTCCGAGGTACACAGGGTAATAAAATTTAATACTTCACCTAACTATTTGACAATGACTAAGGACTGATGTGATGTGGATTAATATATAACAGGAAAGCCTAAGTCGGTCATGAGTTCATATTCCTCTTCCCTCCAGCTGGGCATAATGGAATCCTTGTTCTCTCTTCGACATTTACCCACAAAGCAAACACGCAAGTTTTTCAGGCCAATGTAGTTTTCTTTCATATTCAGACGTGTGTATCTTGTGCCAGCATGCATAACTACTTTCCTTGGTAACAATGTGGATTGGTAACTTGTTTTATTTTTTCACCTTCTCTGTGTAGGGCAGCCAAGGTTAAGATAATGATAATAAGAGGTGTGCGGAGATTGGATGACGGGAATAGTGTTGTGTTGCCAAGCAGAGCTGTTGTTGTTGTTTTCACTTTAACACAACACTTTATTATAGTAAACATTGCCTTGTGTTGACAGGTCGTGAGTGTCTGTACTGTCCTGTTCAAATGTCCGGTTGCCCATGATGGTTAATTAACAGACTCGTGGAATTGAAGCAAAAGACATAAATGATCAGTGAAATTTGGTTTCCCCAATTGATTATCGAGATTCATGTATAGTGAGAGAACCAGTTGATGTGACCCAAGTGACCGTCACCCAACCTCTGTGTACGACAATAAGGAAAAACAAAGTTATAATTGCATCTTCCTCAGGTAATGTATATATATACTGCTGAAACCCAGTGTTATGTCGTGTGTGTGTGTGTGTGTGTAGTAAAGGGTTTTGCCGACTGCGTAGGTAACGTAATTGTGTTTTATTTGTTTTTTTCCTGAAGCTTTCTGGCCGTAATTGTACAGTAGTTGTAATTACCGGCTATTTACCATCAACATTATGAACGCTGCGACTTTTGTTGTTGCGCTGATGGTGTTATAAAAAATGATCACAAAGATGTTTTATAATTGGTCTTGTAATAACTATTCCCTTACCAGTACGGAAGGTCATACATATATCTAAATAATACAAAAAAATAATAACATTAATATTCTGTCAATAGTCACACGAGTAAGCCAAAACCAAGTAACCTCACGGCAACATCTAAAGTATACAACGTACAGAAATTATCAACGCAACTACAATAACAACAATCTGTTCTTGACATGGTTAGAGAACTCACAATATGAACAGTTCAGACTCTCTCCACCACCAGCCGTCACCACACCACATCACCACCTACTCCAATATATCAATCTCACTTCATATCCAGGCACAACAATATACAGAAGACAATATACACTTCCCCCGAGACTCACAACACTTCCCTCCTTCCCTCTCTCACTCACCTAACACTTACACCCATCCAGTCCTTTACTTCCCTACACTTCTACCTCTTCCCACTTCACTACACTTCATCCTTCCCACTTCCCTACACCTCCTCCTTCCCACTTCACTACACTTCTACCTCTTCCCACTTCACTACACTTCCTCCTTCCCACTTCACTACCTCCTTCCACCCATTTCTTTGCACTTCCTCCCACCTCTCTGTACTTCCTCACTTCCAGCTTCCTACACTTCCTTCATCACATCCCCAACTACTTAACACTTCATAAATAATTAATGAGTTACTTATATTCTTATGGTGTACAGTATATATTATATTCTTATGGCGAGATAGACAGACAGACAACAGGACACATGCACATACACGCTTGCACACTATAACTCACACATATTCATAAAGCGAGAGACAGACGTTCAGACAGAAACAAAAGATTCTCACACACACACACACACACACACCTATACTCCCACGCAGACAGTAACACAGAGAAACAACCAACCAGACATAAGCAAAAAGAGATGAACAAAAAAGAAAACAAACATTTGAAATGATGGAACAGGACAAGACTCAACTATTCATCCAACATTATCCAGTTTAGTCCAACCAGTATAAAGTATAATCTAAAGCAGACGACCTTGAGAGGAACTAAGCACCTCCCTTGTTGTTGTCGTCGTCGTTGGTTTGGGAAGGATTTTTTTCTTGTACGTATATTAGAGGGATGTTGATTCCTCCAAACTGCGTCCTAAAACAGGTCCCCTTGTCTGATACTGAGGTGTATTATAGGTAGCTTGTTCCTTGGTCATGTTTGGAGGATACAGTAACCCCCAATTTGACCACAAGATTGAGGTTGGTGATTCCTACATATTTCCCTCCCCTCCTCCCCCATCCCTACCCCTTCAAGCAAGTTACCTCAGTGTTCTAGATGGCTAGCAGTTTGTTTGGCGGCACAGTTTCGATTACTCTGTTGCTCTCAATTCAGTGAGTGACCTTGAGAGACATATAAAGGAGAATCTCTTGTCGTCATATTGGTGGCTACTGATTCCTCTAAGCTATGCCAGGAAACAAATGACCTCAGTGTTTCCAATAGGACAACTTCTTCGTGGCATAGTTTGGAGGAATCTGTAGCCCTCCAAATATCCGTCTATATTAACGCTGCCTCACCGGCCTGGACCCGACATGCCTTACATACACAATAATTCTAGGGACTTCAACGCAACATTAGACATCAATCCATCATCGAGTTTATTAACAATGTGGAAATTAGTGACTTTGAATAGATTCGATTTTCTTTTTAAATTATCTTTGATTGAACCAGTAAATGGTTCTTGCGTGTATTATATTAGTAGCTTACAGTACCTACTTAATCTGTCACCTCTTTATGTACAAATTGGTACCAAGAGGGTAATATATAGCCTAACAAGAAATGGAAAACATACTGAAGAAAATACAATTTCTTATTGATGCATCATATAACATTTCCTAAATAACATTACATACTGGCAATATCAGAGGAAGAAAAAAAAGTGTTATTATGAAGAAAGACAAAGGTAGATGCCGGCTTCCTAAAACTATTCCACCATTATATACATAAGACAAATATATGAAATTCTAATTTTGACAAGTATTTCTTTTTGGTGTTTCTCTTACCTTGACGGCCCAATGGGGTTTACAGAGCTGATGTTATGAAAAGTTTGAGTTGGTTGTTGTTGTTGTTGTTGGTCGCTGGTGGTGGATGTTCTGCTGCTGCTGCTTGTGTCTGCTGCCAGCTCCCGGGCTCGACTGAGTTCAGTAGGCGCCCCTCCTCGCGTCTTCTAGTGCTCGCTAGCCCCCGAGAGGTTTCCGCCCCCCACCCTCCTCTTCCGACTCCACCCCCTTCTACCCAGCTCCTCCCCGCCCTCCTCCTTCCCTCACCAGGCCTACACTATCCACCCACCCACCCACCCACGTCTTGACACCTCCACCACTCCTCCAACCCATACCTCCACCACTTCTCTCCTCTCCCCTTTCCATCCCTACAGTTTACCCCTCCCCACATCAACTGACTTACCTACCGGTACCCCTCCAACCCATCTCCCTTACACCCAACTCCTCCCTCACTTGTCTCTTCCTTTTCAAAACTATACCACCCCCTCCCTCACTCCAGGACTCCCCATACCACCTATGTCTACCCCACAGCCTACCCATTCCTCCTCTACCTCATCCCCTCCAGCATTGTACATCCCCCTTCCATACTCCATGACTCCCCTATCACCCTTCCTCTGAATCAGATCCTCGTCGACCTCTCCCTTCTTCAGCTCTACAATACCCCTTCTCACCACCCCACCCCACCCCACCCCACCCTACCCTACCCAATCCCAATCCCAACCCTACTACTTCTGAATCTTGCCCACCAACCCACCAAACTCAATCTCTCCTACTAGTACACTCAGCCAGTTGCTTCTCCTCAGTCCAGTCCTCACCGTGCTTCTCTCCACCTTCCATGTCTCTTCCACCACTCACCTCCACACCCAATACTCCTTCATATTTCCTTTACTTTTCGTATTTCCTTTACTTTTGGACGACTGGCATTTTCCAACTGGGATTATTCCAAAGCATATTGTCAGATAATCAAGCCGTTATTTTTAGTTTATTCAATGTTTTACCTTTCATCGGGAAATTCTTGTTGTAATCAGAGAGAGATGTTTTTAGGTTAATCGACAAACTTCCACTTCGCCAACAAACTCTAACTTAGCTTCCTCTAACCTTCTTCTCCTTCCACTCATCAGTGTTCCTTCACTCGTAACTCCTCATTCCCCACCATCCCATCACCAGGACAACACTCAGACCCGTAGTTTTAAAAAATTTGAGGGTCCATACTGGAGCTTTATGAATTCTCCAAACTACTCCAGGCAACAGATTCCCTATTCGAAACCTGAAGTGTTTTGTGGCCTGGATTATTTGGAGGGTTCATAGAGCTCCAGTAATAAGGGCCCTCAATTTTTTTTAAACTACGGGTGTCAGCCTTTCCTTCACTCTTTCGACACCCTTATCTCATAAATCTTACCCATACCGTTTTCATCCCTTCTTTTGTCCCTCATCATCTATCTGCCTTCCTGCTTGCCTCCCCCCCACCCTTCCTTTCCTCCCTACTGACCATTTTTCTCACCCTCCACCCCATTCCTTGAGCTTCAGGCGAACAAACACCCCTTCACCTTCTTACTCATTACTTGAACCCCACACAGTAAAAACTACCACCACCACCACCACCTTCAGTTGCAGATCTAGTTCAATTGCTACCACCAGCCACTAGCCACTATCAGCAATGTTACACACACACTACCATTACACTACCATCACCACCACCACCTCTTCACAAACATCACTACCTCTTCACAAACATCATCACTATCTCTTCACAAACATCATCACCACCACCTTCACAAACATCAATCACCACTACCACCACTACATGGCTAACAAACATTTCCTGTGCTCATACCTCAGACATAAAAAATAATCAGTCGTGCATATTATTAGCACACTGACCAGGACTCTTAACATTCACCACCTCACCATGCAGGCCACCAGTAACCTTACCAGTTCTGTAAATCGTTTTATAGTTTGTTTGGGATTGTATTAACTTTAATCACACAGGCCAAGAAATCAGATGAGAAGGAAAAATGAAGTATAAAACCCATCTCTGCCAGGCTAAATAAAAACATTGAGTGTAGGACCCATTTAAAAGTGTACCATATAATATGAGATCAGTGTAACATAACATAAGGTACAAAGGAATGTCGTAAACAAACCTTACTTACCTCTTGCCATTACAGTTGTTAGTATAGGAGATATCCCTTCCTACCACTTTCTCTCTAATTGTAATCACCACGACTGCTGCGCTATGCGGAAAGAGTGTTTGTGTGTGTGTGTAATATCCGTATGTGTGTGTTTGTGTGTACGTGTGAGCTCGCGTGTGTGTAATGTCATATTTCGTCTATGCCTTGGACTTCGACAAAGGGCCAGAAGCCTATGATGATAAGTTGTGTGTTTTGTACTCCAATGTGGAGGAATATTGTGCCGTCAATTCTCTTAAACATTTAGCATCGCTCTGTGTTGGTACAATGATTAGCAGTTATTCCTTTTTATATATAATTTTGTATTTGCTGATAAATTTGCTGAATACAACTTTCATCAATGTTTTAAACATTGGTCGTTTAACAATGAAGTTGCTTATTACGAAATGAAATGCTATAAATAATGGTTACAAAGTTGCCCAGTTGACATGTTCGCCCGCAGCAGCAACGTGATTACACCAACCAAAAATTAATCACATGGAGACAGTTACTAGACAAGTATACCTAGTTTTTCGTAAGAGTTAATCCTTCCGTTTTTTAACATCTGTGGGATTGGCAGCTTCCTGTGACATTTGACTTTGCTTAACAGATATACGTAATGTGAATATGTGTACAGTATTATTATAAGGCTTCCATTCGACTAACAATTTATCAAGTCGTCGTTATACAGTACTTATTGGGTTAACAAATATTCTAACAAACACATTACACACAACCACACACCAATACACACACACACACAACCACACACCAATACACACACACACACACATTAATGGTTGTACCCAGCATGATGCTCGGTCTCACTCACATTAGGAGACAATAAAAGATTTCTACGACAACCAATTTATAATAATAGTAATACTTAAAAAATAAAAAAAAATGAAGCCCTAGTAATTCCTTCAGTTTGGCTTTAAGGGGGAAATACATTGTTGATAAACCTGGAGCAAATGATTCCTCCAAACTATATCAAGCAACAGAACACCATTATTTTTGTTCATTTGGTCCTGTTTCCTGACATACTTTGGAGGAATCAAGGCACTCCAATGCACCAAAAGTATACTCTCCCCTTAAGTAGTTGCTTCACTATGTCACTCTGGCCTCCCTTCCCAAACAACACTTGCCATTATGTATTCCTAAGGGCTCACCTGACATAGTTACCAGAACCATATATATATAAGTGTGAGATCAGAGGGTTGAATGAGGGGACAGGCGAAATATTTTTTTTTTATATTAGAGAGACTTGAAATATCCTGACATATATGCAAACCCAAACAAATGTACAGTATTTGCAGATGTGTCATTGTCAGTGATATGATAATTTCTGTTTACTTCATTCAGGTGTTTATTTGTTGCTATCTGACTGAACCTCAAATACAGGATGGATATTGTTGTGTCATCAGTTTGGTCAATAGTGAAGCTCATTACTCAGTGTCTCATCGAATGTGGACAAAGGTTGTGGAAAATTAATGTTCTCTTGCTTCACACACACACACACACACACACATACACATACACACATACACACACACACACACACTGGCATATGTGGGTGAATGGATGAAGGCTGGATATGTGTTAGAATGGATGAAGGCTGGATATGTGGGTGAATGGATGAAGGCTGGATATGTGGGTGAATGAATAGTTAAGTACCGTACTAGTGGAGGGAAATATAAGCATCTACGGGATAAACAGAATCGGTATAAAGCGGAGAGAAGAGGATGGCCAAAGTTAGTGAGGCAGGTATACAGTGGGAGTGAACTGAGGGCGAGTCAGTGAGACGTGTGGTAAAAAAACAAAACTGCAACATAACAGTGGCACAAAGAAGTGGTCGTGTGGAGTGAGGCAGGAGTGGAAAAGCCAGCCAGGCACACCGTTGCATCAAGAAAATAACGAAATGTAATTGGGATGGGTTCTTCATTCTAGTCATGGTGGGGACTAATTGGGATGGGGTCTTCACTCTAGTCATGGTCGGGACTAATGCTTCACTTACTCTTTATTGTGATAGAATATTTGACACACCAAAACTCCAACTTGGTAACTTGATCCTAGGACTTCTGCATGACTGAAGCGATGAGATCACACAAGGTTACCATATTATAATTTAAGTGACGTGAGACTGTTAATGTTAGTGACGTGACTGACTGACTGGGCGTGACGTCATTCTTCTTCCTCATGGTCAGACAGTCAACAAGCCAGAGTGGCGCTCCAGTGTCAATTAGACAAGTCACGTGTTGAGGAAGAGAGGTGTGGCCCAGCTATATCACACAACACTCCCATAATATTTCAGACGTCTAGACAACAACAACAACAACAACAACAACTCAGTGACGTTATCAGTACATTGCAGTGATGCACAATTGCCTGCACTTATAACTAGTACAGGACTAGAGGACTGACAACGCTGAATGTACCAGTTATACGTGCTGGCAACTGTACATTGATGACCAGACTTATATTTTTCTCAGATGATAATTGAGAATCATTGATGTGGCACCTGCCCAGTACTGGAAGGAGGGAAGGAAGGATGATAGGAGATAGTTAAAAGGAAGAAGGGAGGAGAGAACGACAAAAGAAGGAAGGAAGGGAAAAAAAGATGATGTTGAAGGTGGTTGGTGGTTGAATGATATACAGTACATACTGTGTGACGACATTCAGTGCAGTGGTGGCCAAATGATTCAACGAGGCGAGGGAGGAAGGAGAAGGAGAGAGAGAAGCTGTACGGGCTGTAAAGAACACTGACTCGGGATATAATATGGCTAAAATCATCCTATTTTTAGTACCTTCAACATGACCATCTGGAGGGAGGAATGGAAGGACAAGAAGAGGGAGGGAGAGAGGTGGAGTAAGAGGGAGAGAGAGAGATGGAGTGATAGGGAGAGAGTTAAGAAAGGAGAGAGAGAGAGAGATGGAGTGATAGGGAGAGAGAGAGAGAGAGAGAGAGAGGTGGAAGAGGAGTTACAATGAGAGAGAGAGAGAGAGAGAGAGAGATGGAGTGAGAGAGAGAGAGAGAGAGAGAGAGAGAGAGGAGGTGAGGTGGGGAGTCGAAGTTAATCATTTGTTATGGTTGACCACAGCCTCCATATTTTCCTTGAACCTGTCCAAGTGTTAGTGAGAGAAGGTTAGTCTATAAAGCTGAAGACCACAGTGGAGGCAGGAAGGAAGGAAGGAAGGAAGGAAGGAGGGAGGGAGGGAGGGAGGAAGGAAGGAGAGGATGATGAAGGAAGGAGGGAGGGAGGGGATGATGAAGTAAGGAATGAAGGAAGGAGGGAGGGAGGGGATGATGAAGGAAGGAGGGAGGAAGGGGATGATGAAATATTGTAGGAAGGAAGGAAGGAATGGAGGAGAAAGGGGCTGAATTGATGTAATGAAGGAAGGAAGGGAGGTGATGAAGTAATGAAATAAGGAATGAAGGAAGGAGGGAGGGCAGGAGAAAGACGGGAGGAAGGAAATACTTAGAAAGAAGTGATGATGTGAAGAATGAAGGACGGAAGAAGGAAGTGGGAAGAGAAAAGGAGACTTAGGGAAGGAGGAGCAAAGGAGTTAGGAAAAAAAGGAAAGAAGTAAAGATGGAAGAAAGGGAAGGAAAAAAGAAGGAAGGGAAGGACGGAAGAAAAGAGAGGGGAATGAAAGAGAGAATTAGGGAAGGAGGAACAGAGGAGTTAGGAAAAAAAGGAAAGAAGTAAAGATGGAAGGAAGGGAAGGAAAAAAAAGGAAGGGAAGGAGGGAAGAAGAGAGGAAAGTAGAGAACGTATGAACAAACGAACGAAACTATAGCCGTAGTAACCCTGAGGACCAACTGCTACATGAATTTAATAATGTTGTGTTGGTGCTGCAATGGCAATCATATTACTGCATTAGTATTATTATGCAACAATGACGCCACAAGAGTTAACATATTGGCCTTGTAACACTCAAAATAATGCAATGAATATAACACAAAACAAGAATGGTCTATTGAAACACCAGGACACAAACGCATGTGAATAACACACGTACACACACACACACACACACACACACACACACACACACACACACACACACACACACACATATATATATATATACACACACACACACACACAAGAAACGAATATTGTGAAACGGTAATGGCGTGTGTCCAAAACAAATGAAGCCAGAATTCAGAGTCACGAACACAGACACATGCAATACATTCAACATTCAAGGTCCCTCATCATGCCGCCCCTCTCACTCACAACAACAACAACAACAAAAACAACATAGCAACAGCTGCAGCACCTTTTGCCCTTCGTTATTATCAGAAATAGGGGTTGGAGGGAGGGGGGGGGAGGCTGTTCTGAATACTAGTTTGTTATGGCTGTTATAGAGAGAAAATCCTTATTGTTGTATTGTAGTATTGTTGTGATTTGAAGGGTTGTTTTTGTATAATCTTATGTATATGATTTTTATCTTGTTATCGTCGTCGTCAATTTCGTTATGTTTAGGTACAGTCGTACGGGAAGGGGTGGAGGAAGATGAGAAAGGGAGGGAGTTGTGGGGAAGGAAGATGAGAGAGAAAGGGGAGAAGGATCAGAAAGGGAAGGAGAGGTTTTGGGGTGGAGGATCAGAGAAGAAATGAGTGGGGAGGAAGATGAGAATGGGAGGGAAGGAAGAGGGTAAGGGAGGAAGATGAGAA
Source organism: Petrolisthes manimaculis (assembly GCA_034508575.1). Classification (NCBI taxonomy): domain Eukaryota; kingdom Metazoa; phylum Arthropoda; class Malacostraca; order Decapoda; family Porcellanidae; genus Petrolisthes; species Petrolisthes manimaculis. The sequence continues at coordinate 302,433 of JAWZYT010000062.1, forward strand.
AGGGAGGAGGGATGAAGAGGTGGGGGAGAAAGATGAGAGAGGGATGGAGGATGAAGGGATGTGAGAGAGAAAGATGAGAGAGGGAGGAGAGAGGGATGGAAGATGAAGGGATGTGGGAAAAAGATTAGAATGGAAGGGAATGAAGAGGGTAAGGGAGGAAGAGGTGAGAGAGGGAGGGAGGGAGGAGGGATGAAGAGGTGAGAGAGGGAGAGAGAGGGAGGGAGGAAGATGTGAGAGGGAGGAGGAATGAAGAGGTGAGAGAGAGAGGGAGGGAGGGAGGCTGGAGTTGAACAGGAAGGGTCCATGGTTGTGAGGGTCAAGGCGAAGGTTGAGTCATGTATGTAGACAAGGGTAATGGTGCCCGGGGGATGACAGCCAAGGTAGGGGTCATGCAGGAAGGAAGGGCCACGACGACTCAAGGGATGACATCAGAGTGAGGAGGGGAGGGCAAGGAGGGCAGAGGAAGTGAGAGGATATAGAGTAACAATAGAGGGGAGGGACATGTGGGGAATGGGTGAGGAGGAAGGCAGGCAGGCGTGGAGGGATGTGGAAGTGGTTCAGAACAAAAGGACATGCATGTGTGGAGGGACAGCAGGGAAATGGCCATATGAGGAGTGTAGAAGAGCAGACAACACAAGGGAGGGACAATAGGAAGGCCAGGAGCAGGAGGAGGGCAAGGACCGAGAAGAAGGAGGGGAGACTGCATGCATAGGACTAGTATCATCCTATATAATATTATAAAAACACTAACAACTCGAAGGAAACATAATATCAACCAGACACATACAAAGTAAAAGTATCAGAAAAGCAAACCAAGTAAAGAAAACACACCAGGACGGAGTATGTTTAAACTATTAGCTCAGACGAAGAATTTAAAATCATCCAGACAACATACAAACTTAAAAATGTAAAGAGCAAACTCGAGTTAATAAAACGCAGCAAGACACACATTTGCCTCCTCCATCCACTTCTGCATAGTTATTGTTCAAGTGTTTGTTTATCAATGTAAAGGTTTGTGATCCTGCATTACGTGCATTAATGATGATTCGCATTCGACCCCTGTCCGTCCCTCTCTGTGCCCCCACCCCCCACCCCCTTCCTTCCTGCCTCCTCTCTACTCCCTTCCCTCCTTCCTTCTCTCTACTCCCTTCCTTCCTAACTCCTCTCCACTCCCTTTCCTTCCCTTCTCTCTACTCCCTTTCCTTCCTTCCTTCTCTCTACTCCCTTTCCTCCTTCCTTCTCCCCACTCCCTTTCCTTCCTTCTCTCTACTCCCTTCCCTCCTTCCTTCTCTCCACTCCCTTTCCTCCTTCCTTCTCCCCTCCTTCTTTCCTCCTCTTTACTCCCTTTCCTTCTTTACCCTTACATTCTTCCGTGTTTCCTCCCTTTTCTCCTCCTCGGCCATGGTCGTTGTTCAGTCCATGATTTGTCTTTTCCATAACATGAAAAATGGTGTACAAGGATATTTATTGTCTTGGTGGTAAATAAAAAAGGCTACTGATTCCTCCAGACTGTGCCATGGTATAGATACCCACTGATGTCGTCTGTTTCCTGACATAGTTTGAAGGAATCTGTAGTCCTCCAATTTACCAACCAAAAAGATAGTTAGTGTGTCCCATTAAAAGATAAAATGTGTTTGTTGTATGTGATTAGTGGGAAGTTCCTCGTATGTATGTATGTATGTATGTGTGTCAATAATGCTATCCGTGTGTGTGTATGTGTGTGTTGTGTTGTGTTGTAAGGAGAGCTACGGGTGAATTGTTACAGGTATAATCACGGTAATGGGTTTGTATTTGCTTCCCCATGTCCTTGCTTGTGTGTGTGTGTGAAAGAGAGAGAGAGAGAGAGAGAGCGTGTGTGGGTGTGTGGTGTGTATGTGTGTTATGGTGTAGAGCACGTGTAGCTGCATGTGTGTTCATGTGTGTACCGTTGAAGACAAAAGATGTGTTGTCGTTCTGTTCGATAATTACTTAGATTCGACGAGCCATATTAAAACTCAGGCCACAGACACAAACCAATGTCGAATGTTTCTTTACTCACCATAAATGTTTTTACTACTAACCTGAACACGACTTTTATCTCTCATTTCACGGCGTGTGGTTGCATATGTGTGTATTGGTGGGTGGGTTTTGTGTGTGTGTGCGTGCGTGCGTCCGTTGCATGCATGTGTAAAGGCGAATGAATATATGTGTGACTGCTCGTGTGTACAAAGAGCCTGCATGTGACATATTCAGGGTTCTGTAACAGCTTGGTGTATGGTGGTGTTGAAGTGTAAAACCACGTAACTATGACGAGTACACCATCACCACTACCACCACCACCACCACCACTCATCACATCACCACCACCACCACCACTCATCACATCACCACCTCCACCACCACCACCTCCACCTCCACCTCCACCACTACCACTCATCACATCACCACCTCCACCACCACCACCTCCACCACCACCACCACCAACACTCATCACATCCCCACCACCACCACCACCACCAACAACACTCATCACCTCCACCATCTCCTCTTACTAAGGGGAATTGTTGTGGTCACTTTGAAAGGTTATTGATTCCTCCAAACTATGCTGGAAAACCGCCAAGTACAAGGCTTAGTATATGAGTGAAGGATATGTTTTGTAGCATTGTGTGGAGGAAGCAGTAGCCCACAACAACATCTGATAGGAACTGTACTGGAAGGAGACATCAACTCGAATGTAAGAGGTTTTCAGATGTATTCAGGCACAGGTGAAGGCACCCATATAAAACACAAAGAGAGAGAGAGAGAGAGAGAGAGAGAGAGAGAGAGAGAGAGAGAGAGAGAGAGAGAGAGAGAGAGTGAGTATAATCAAGGTGAAGGGAAGCAATGGAGAGTGATGGTCGAGACTACATATAGTTGCAACAACAAAGTGAAACACCAACACCAACACATCACTGCTTGCATCTTTCTATTATATTTTGTCTTTTTTTCACTGCCTGTTGACCTACTTAATTGTTTGTATACCTTCCTACCCATAGATTTGGCTATCTCGGTTATTTTTCATTATTATGTATATTTTCTTTATGTTTATGTATTTTTTATATGCATGTGTCCAGTAGCGTTTGTTTTCTGTGACTGTCATTACGGGTCTTGCTGTCTAATTTATTTTATTTTATCTAAACTCCTGTTAATCCTACTTCCCTCATGAACATTTAATTTTGTTTATTATTACCCTCTGTATCTACCATCAATAAGTGTACCTCATATCATCATCCTCTTCTACCTCCTTTCTCTCACTTTCACCTCATCCGTTCTCTATATCAGTAGTCAGTATAAATACATGGGAGAACGTACACACACAACAGTAATATCATTGACCTCTAGGCAGGCAGGTATTGGTGTGTTGGTGTGTTGGGTACAGAGTAGCTGGAGGAGTGGTGGTGTACGACTGGAAATATGTAGTTTTAGTATTGCAGTCTGACATGGTGTGTAGTTGTGTACGTCAGTGTGTGTAATCTTTCCATCAGGTGAGTGTTTGTGTATGTATCTCTGTCTGTGTGTCGGGTTAATGGTTCGTTATCAGTATGCACCACGTGATGCTTCTTGTTCAACCCTCTGGCATCGATGTGTGTGTGTGTGTGTGTGTGTGTGTGTGTGTGTGTGCAAGAGTTTGTGAGTGTTTGTCATCATGTTTACATACGCATGATCATGACTCGTTGTGTGTGTGTGTGTATTTGCTTTTGTGGATTTGCTTGTGTGTGTCCTACTGCAGGGGTGTGTGTACGTATGTGCATGTATACACTGTATGTGTGTGTATATACTGTACGTGTGTGTATATGCATGAGTGTGTGTGTGAGTTGAGTGTGGCTGTCATAGCGGGAGGCAGGAGGGTCGGCGCCAGTAAAGAATGTGGTCATTGATCATTCCTCCTCCTAGAGAAAGCCTTACCCCGCCCCGCCCCGCCCCACCCCGCCCCACCCCGCTTCCTTCCGTACCAGCCCCGACTCAATAAACTTTGCCCCGTCTCGCCCTGGTTCGTCCCTTACTCCCATCACCTTCGTCCAGTATTCCCATCACTTTCGTCCCTCTCGTCCCATCCTGTTTCGGTCCACATTCAAGACAAAGTGTCATCTTATGCCCGGAACTTGTAAACCTGGTTGTTGCATGTCAGTTGTTGTTGTTATTGTTGTTGTGCTCTTTGTTACTGATCTCTGTAGGGTGATGTTGCCTGCAGTGATGTGGGCAGTACATAGTTTTTTCTTCTTCTTCTTCACTTCATGTTACTTATTTCTGAACAGTCCGTAAACAATTTGATGTATCGGTACGTACTTTTGATGCATGGCAAGGACTATAGGGCGTGGCAAGGCTTCGAAATGCTAAAATTTCATGTAAATACTGATTATTCCATCATCGAAACTAAAAAAAAAAAATTGGCAGCGATTGAAATGCCACTGTAGGAAAACGTGTACCGTAACCTTTGAGATGCTTTTTTTTTATGAATTCTGGCCGTGAACCTGACTCTACCATCTCGACCCACCGTCTATACATTCACGGTCAAAAGTCCCATCACTTCTTCTGGCTGATTGTCAAAATTGAAACCTATTTTTGTCACAAACAAATAAAAACTTCCAATACGAATGTAGTATTCTTAGCAGTGTAGACGAGAACATCTTGTTAATGACAATAAAATATATCAGAGTTCACCTTCAACTAGAGAGGCACCAGGACTTATGAGTTTGCTTGTACAGTATCATACATTCCACTTCACTGGTTCTCTCCAGGCATGTCCGTCTTCACTTGAGTTTCCCTGAGCCAACCAACTCTCACCTTCCCAAGTTCACCACAGCACGTGGATACCCGCCAGCAAAGTTTTCATCTTCCTGGGACGCTTTTACTCAAATAATAGTACTTTATATGGGCTTGATGTAGTTTATATTATTTATTGTCTAACCATTAATCTAACTTAATATAGCTTAGACCTACGTAACAAAAACTATCCTAATGTACGGGAATCTCACATTAAGTCGTCGCGTCTGAAGAGAAATTTTCGCCAGAACCTGTACGCTTAGGTAATACATGTCGAGTTATTTTTTGTTGCTGTGGGTTGCATCCTTCCTCACTTGTACGTACCTTCTGAGAAGTAGATGGAGTTTCTTGTTTGTTTACTGTTGTTCAGATGTTATCGTAGTAGTTAACCCTTATTAAACAACGTCATAAGGCATAAACTAGAGATTAATAATGCTGACACAGATTTGTGCTCGTTAATTATCTAATCGACATGGGTTTTCACATTAAGTGAGGACGTGTAGTACTGGCACCCTGGCAGACCCTTTTTTTCTCTTTTTTTTTTTTTTTTTTTTTTTTTTTTTTGTAGCAATATATTCGTGTCGAGTGTTGAGTGTTGAGTATTATGCAGTCAGTGTGTTGAAGAGGGTCAGAGTTATGAGGGCCGTCTGTTGTCCAGGAAATATAATTATATACGAGGGTAGGTCTCTTACAGTATACAGGTCTTGTGATTTCTCCATACTATACTATACTAAATTATTATTACTATATATACAGATTCCTTACTCGTATACTGAGGAATAATAAGGGTGTTTCCTGGTATAGTTTTAAGGAGATTATAAGCACTCTCTTCATAAATTGGAGGGTTATTGAATGCTCCAAACTATGCCACAAAACAGATAGATCCCTCTCCTTTAAAGTAACATTGAGGTGGTCTGTTTCCTGGCATAGTTTGGAGGAATCAGTAGCACTCACATTTAACCAAAAAAGCCTCTCCCCTTAAGGTGGTAATTCGTGTTTGGTACATTGGAGTGTCTTTATTCCTCCAAAGTATGCTGGGAAACAGGACCAAAAGAGCAAAAATAATGATGTTCTGTTGCTTGGAATAGATTGGAGGATTCAGTTGCTCCAGAATCTCCCCTTAAAAGTATCAGTAGGCCTCCAGTTCCCCAACATATCTCATTAATTTTTCGTCTTCTTCTTCTCGTCCCAATCTCCTGACAATCTTTCTCTTTATGTTTAACTACCTTTGCTTTCTCTCTTGCCCCTGTTCATTCTTCACTGTCTGTCTTCTCATTGCCTTTCTCCTCAATCCCCTCTTTACACACACACACACACATACACACACACACACACACACACACACACACACACACACACACACACACACACACACACACCTGTCCCCCTCTATCCCCAGCCACAGTCATGTCCCCATCGCCTCCAGTCGTCCCAGAGGGCAAGGTCGTGCGGTGACCCTGAATGATAGGTACTCCTCCTCCTCCTACCAGACCAGCCAGGCAACCAAACCAAACCAACCCAAACCAAGCCAAGCCAAGCCAAGCCAAGCCAACACTTCCTCCCAGACCAACCAGGCAACCCAACCAACCCAAACCAAACCAACCCAACCCAAGCCAACACTGGGCCTTCACGTCTTTTCTCATTCCATCGTAATATGTTTTGATCTTTTCCATTTTTATCTGTCCTCCTTCTCGTCTTTTCTCAATCCATCGTAATATGTTTTGGTCTTTTCCATTCTCTCCCATTTTCTATGGGTTATAATTTATATGCTTTATATATTTACAATTTTTCTCTGTCTTCCTTGTCTTTTTTTCTTCCTGAGTAACATGCTTTATATATTTTCCATTTTTCTCTGTCCTGCTTCACGTCTTCTCTCCTTCCTTTCTTATAATTATGTTTTGGTCTTTTCCATTTTTCTCTGTCTTCTTTGTCTTCTTTCCTTCCTTGGTAACAACATGCTTTATATATATTTTTCCATTTTCCTCTATACTCCTTGTCTTCTCATTTCCAATTCTTTTCCATTCACCCTGTCCTCCTCCTCCTTCTCCTCGTCTTCTTCCTTCGTAATATATTTCTTTCTTTTCCATATTCTCTGTCCTCCTTGTCTTCTCTCCTTTATTCGTAATATATTTTAGTCTTTTTCTATTTTATTTGTCCTTTTCTTCATTTTGCTCTGTTTCCATCTTATTATATTATTTGTAATCATGCTTATTATTTTTATTATATCATTATTTTGTTTGTTCGGTTTGATAGTACGATTAATTAAAAAAAAAAAAAAAAAGATCTATGTGGATTTTTATAATTATTTTATTTTTGTTAACCTAATACTGTTTCCCATTTCTTCTCTCTTACTCACTACCCTCTTTCATTCTCTTCCTTACTTAACCTTCTAAAATTTCTTACGTTGTCTTTCTCTTCTTCCTTCCTCTTTGTGGTTGAGCTCTTTTCACTATTACTTTTTCTTACTTCTTCTGTCTGTACTGCCATTAGTTGGGTGTGTCATTTTCCCTCGCCCTCTCCTTGTTATCCCGTGGTATTGTCGTTTATTTATTTCCTTGACTGTGCGTGTGTGTGTGTGTGTGTGTGTGTGTGTGTGTGTGTGTGTGTGTGTGTGTGTGTGTGTGTGTGTGTGTGTGTGTGCATTTTTTCCCACTGACCTTGACGTGTTCTTTAATTCTGTCGCCTCTTTAAATTCCGTTTGTTTACTCTTTTCTATTTTGTTGCTGTGTCGTTGCCTTTTTCTTAGAGGTGAATGATTCAGTGTTTGTGCTTGCCTGTGTGTTGTT
>JAWZYT010000062.1:315000-318203 GCA_034508575.1 Petrolisthes manimaculis
TAATGAGGTTCCATTAGTGTAGGTGTGGCAGACGGACGGTTGGACGAGTTATATACTGTGGAGAGTCGAGTCACTATAGTAGTACAACTGGTCTGATTACATAGAATGAAAGGAATGGTCCAAATTGGTTGTGGATTATTAAGTTTAAAAACACGATGATAACGCCTGTGGTCGGTTGAATGCACACACACACACACACACACACACACAGCATTCATTCATGATGCTTACTGAATATATAAGATTATTTTTATACCTGGTACAACAGTAATACAAAAACAGAGTCGCAAAATTTTACAATCCTCAGGTGAGAACGCAGACCGTAGCAACTTGTTAGGTGTTGAGTGGTGTGTGGTGTGTGTGTGTGTGTGTGTGTGTGTGTGTGTGTGTGTTGCTTTTGTTGTTGTTGGGTTGGGGGGGGGAGGTGGCAGGAACACTAGGCTGTAATTGGTTGTTGTTATTCTTCAACATGTAGTCATCTTGTTCTTAGAGCCATGGTGGATGGTGGTAGTGTAATAGGCTTCTCTATAATGTTAAGGTAAATTACAAAGACTGACACTTGTAACACTGATCCATCTGGCAGTCGGCCCACTTGTACTTACTGTATGTATGTATCACTGGACGCTATTATCTATTCATGATGTTGACGAGATAATAATAAGAATTATCATTTTGCATTGTAGTCAACTTTTTCTCGTGTTTCTCAAACCAGTAATTGACCGAACACAATATATTATAATATGACGGATATTTATATAGTTTTATGGGATTCCACTTCACTTTCTTGTAAATCTCAAAATGATTGACGTACAAGAGTTACAACTGAGTAAAAATTGTAATATTCAAATGATACATAACCTACACAAGTGGAATTGTCGTGTGAATTTATAAACTTGTCTGTTGGTCATCCAAGCATAATTGACCAAACTTAGTTGTAGACAATTGCATTACAAAACTCGTCAGTTATTGATGAAGGTTAACTAGGAAACAGTTCAGAACGAGCCTTAATTCATCCCAACCCACACAAGACAGTATATAATATGGTCATTGTAGAATCATCAACAATTGCCTTGACAGCTGACTCATACACGTATATTTCTCAGGTATGACATCACACCTTCTATACTCCTTCATAGTGTTGTAAGTGGCACCTACTTACCTATCTACCTACCTACCTACGCTGTTCACTCGTCTCTTCATCATGCACTTCTGCAATATTAACATCAGACCAACGCATGGGAACTGCAGTGCGTGATCTAAACATATTATTATTACTGCTATTATTATTATATTATTATTATTATTATTATCATTATTATTATTATCATTATTATCATTATTATTATTAGTATTAGTATTAGTATTAGTATTATTATTATTATTATCATTATTATCATTATTATTATTATTATTATTATTATTATTATTATTATTATACCGTAGCTCCTCCATTTACACGTATACCAGCCTCTACGAAAAATCAAAATAAATTAGTTCCAATGAATAAGTAAGACTCACTAAAGTCACGTTTTATATTTTTTACCTGTGAGAACTGAACTGGGGGTCAATAAATCAAAATACTACTCAATTGAGGAAAAAGGAAGGATATGTGGCAACACTTTCCTTTCCTTTGGTCTCCATTCAGTTCAGTGTGTGTTGCAAAAAGAATACTTAAAGGTGGTCATTCTTGTTTGTTACAGAGGAGTGCCATGATTCCTCCAAAGTATGCTAGAATACACGACCAGATGGACAAAAATAATGGTGTTCTCTGTTGCTTGGTATAGTTTTGAGGATTCGGTTGCTCCAGATTTACCAACACAAAACTTCCCCCTTATTACTTCCTCCCCTCCTCTTGCAAATCCACACCATGCAACATAATTATTGTCTTATTGTCTGTCTAAGTTATTTGTGGTCTCTCTCTCTCTCTCTCTCTCTCTCTCTCTCTCTCTCTCTCTCTCCTCTCTCTCTCTCTCTCTCTCTCTCTCTCTCTCTCTCTCTCTCTCTCTCTCTCTCTCTCTCTCTCTCTCTCTCTCTCTCTCTCTCTCTCTCTCTCTCTCTCTCCTCTCTCTCTCTCTCTCTCTCTCTCTCTCTCTCTCTCTCTCTCTCTCTCTCTCTCTCTCTCTCTCTCTCTCTCTCTCTCTCTCTCTCTCTCTCTCTCTCTCTCTCTCTCTCTCTCTCTCTCTCTCTATTTCTTGGCTACCTAATTACTTAACCCTTTCAGTGACAATTGTTGGTTGTGTTTTTTCATAAGTCTGACAAACTCCAGGTGAATTTTGTTATACCAGCGACACACACACACACACACACACACACACACACACACACACACACACACACACACACGCACACACACACACACACACACACACACACACACACACACACACACACACACACACACACACACACACACACACCACCCAGACTGTCATTACTGAAGGAAGAATATCTAAATTGGCTCATTTTTACAAGTGTTATATATTATTATCCCAATTTACTCTTTCATTCACGTGTTATTTAATTATTTACTGGAGGAATCAATGACACCAAAAGGTTCTATGCAACAAGAACTATAAACAAATATTAAGGTTCCCATAATTATTCGGGAGGTGGATCTGTTTTGTAGCACAGTTTGGTGGAGGAGGAATGAGTAAGTAGCCTTCTATTTGGTCCACAACAACTGGCACTTGTATCCTTATTATGACACTGGGATAACTTTGTGTACCTGCCTGTCTCTTCAGTTCGTTCATGTCACCACAGGTTTGCCATGACCTTCCTGACCACAATTATTATAACTTGTGTATGTTTAACCTCCCATTACTACTCACCACTCCTCCCTCCACTCCCTACCTTCATCCAGCATCTCTCCACTCCCTACCCTTCATCCCAGCATCTCTCCACTCCCATCCCTCCATCACAGCACCTCTCCACTCCCAACCCTCCATCTCTAGCACTCTTCCACTCCCTACCCTCCATCCCAGCACCTCTCCAATCCCATCCCTCCATCCCAGCATCACTCCACTCCCTATCCTCCATCTCTAGCACTCCTCCACTCCCTATACTCCCTAACCCACCCCCCAAGAACTCCTCCATTCCCTCACCCCCCACCCACCACCTTAAATAACACTAATTGAAGCCCCCACTCTCCATTACCCTCCATGAACCAGTCTTTCAGTCTTCCAAGTATACCCTTCAACCTCCCT